>JANIEX010000250.1:0-42949 GCA_027627405.1 Leucocoprinus birnbaumii
GGTGGCCTTGGGCACGGCCATCATCGTGGCGGGAGAGACTGACCAGGTCATCGGATTGTCCGAGACGGTGAGAGGAGCACCGTCGCTGGTGGCAGTCAATGCATCATCGGTAGCAGTGGCGTCATCGGTGCTGGCGGTGTCACCGAGGGAAGCGGTGGTATCCGCGTCGGTAGTGGTATCTGTGTCATCAAGAGCCGCGTCAGCGTCGGAACCACTGTTGTCGTCGCTATCTGTCGCCTTCGACCTGGAGCCTGAATCCGAATCGTCATCATCGGAAGATGGACGATCAGGATCAGAACCAGAGTCCGGAGTGGCGTCGACGTCGTTGTCGTCAGAGGATTTGGTAGAATCAACGTTGTCGGTGGTATCGTCAGAGACGTCGGAATCGGATTTGTTGGAGGTATCGTCAGAGTCGTCGGAACCAGATTTATCGGAAGATGAGTCGATATCGGAGTCGGAAGTAGAAGCAAGGTCAGAATCCGAATCCGATTTCGAGTCTTCCTCCGTACCATCATCGTCAGAACCCTTGGTGGCACTAGCCAAAACAGGGGATTCGTCATCGTCACTCGAGCTATGAGGAGCGTCAGGCTAGAGTCCTATCATGCAAACAGATATTAAAGGACTTACTCCTTGGAATCGGCTGAGTCTACGTCTTTGCCAGTAGACGAGATATCCACGCCAGTGTCATCAGCGTCGGTGTCTGTGTTCGACACGTCGGAGCCGGACTTGGGAAAAGGAACGGCGTGGACGTTGGCTATGATAGCCAGAAGGGCGACGAGAAGAGTAGTAGCAGTGATAGTCCTCATAGGTAGTAGCAGGAGAGAAGAAGGCTAGGCTGTATGCGTAAACTAGTCGTGTGCGTCGTGGACGTCGGCGTGCGCTGAGCGAGCGTGGATGTCGAGCTGGGGTGGTGGCTGGCAGTTTATATGCCCTAGTCGAATGGTTGAGCTTCGATCAGTCTTCGTCATGGATTTCAGCGGCGGCTGACAGAGGAGGTACTGAGAACCTCGGATTGGAGTAAACTATCCAATTTCCGCCAAGGAATCGTCGAAAGGAGAGCTGTAGACCAGACCTTAGCTAGCAATCCGCCTCCTAAATGTGCTCGGTTTGCATCTAGACTACACTTGGCAACCTGGTAAAAATAAATAAGAGTCAGTAGTGAAAGGAGCACTCCTAGATTGCTTCTCCACCAGGCTACTTTTTGACAATGAAATGCGACAATGAAGGCGACGAGGGGCTCAACAAGTCTCGTACCAAAGCGAATACCTTATGTAGCTAGGAGCCTCGGTCGTGATCAACGTCGGAGATCATGACAGGGAGAATTCTTTTCAGCCGAAGTTATTAGTCGTGACTTCCCATTCAAGAGTGATCGTTGCCGTAGTGCCAGGATTCATGAAAACCTTCAAGAATGAAATCAGGATCAACATTGCCAGGAGAAAGGGATTATGATAAAGACAACAGACCTCGATTACTGACACTCTACTCCTGGTTCATCACCAAGCCCATCTTCATCAAAGTCAGTGCGTCCACAGTAATTTGAGTCCAGCGTATACTAGGTGATGATTAGCTGGCGTTCACCGGCACTGGTCACTACGCGAACTCTTGCGCAAGAATCATCAATCATAAAATGACATTGTACACTCCACAATCGTACAGAATTGTCCGGAAGTCGTAGAACGTATAATTTAGTCCAACTACTCTTGCTCATGAGTAACTAGGTCTAGGGCGATATTCTGCGACGACGTACTGGTGAAGATATTTACTAGTGATTCACCAACAACAATCCAAGCAGAATTGCCCCCACCAGCTGAAAGTTCCTTCCACCCTTCCGCGCCATCGACCCTACGGCACCATTGCTGTTCGATTCCGCTGAACTCCCCGTTACAACAGCCTGAGTAGATCCTGAAGTCGCCGGAGGCTCAGTTTCTAGAACCGTTGTAATCGTTTCCTCGATGACTGTAGTGGCGGCCGTGATAGTTCCGGTAATGCTGGGTAAAGGCGTAGTTGTATGCGTTATTGTAGTTGTACTACTCGGGACAGTGCTCGTGAATGTTGAAGATCCAAAAGTTATCGTCACCACTTGTCCTGCACTGAACCTCGAGTTAACAAAGCAACGTTTACGTTGTGATTAAGAAACTCTACCCACGTAGGTAGGCCTAAGAGTGTTGAGGTATCAACAATGCCCGGAGGAGGATCCGGATTTGGATTTGGTACGCCATTGTTCGGAGGTACAGCATTTGGAGGTCCATTAGCATTCGGGAGTGCATTGGCATTTGGAGGTAAAGTTGAGTCCTGTGCGATCTGCCTGAGCTGTAGGGGTGACATCGCAGGTACTACAGCACCCAACGCAGCACTAAAAAGCCAGGCATAAAATGCCCAGAATAAGTAGATCATTGCTGTCCAATTCATCAGTCAACGAATTCACTCGGGGGATGATGGAAACTATTGGCTCACAAGGCAAAGCAAGAAGGACACCAGAGGAATTAAGCTATCATGCAGACCAGCAGCACAGAACGAAGGACGAAAAGAAAAGAAAAGAAAAAAGGGTGGAGGGTAACCGGGGAGGATGGCTAAAGTAGTGAAGAAGGGAGCTCACGAGGGCCGTGCTTCGGCTTGTTGGTTAGAGGAGAAGCATCAATACCAAATTGCTGTTGCTGATCAGGTGGCACCTGCGGTGGAGACGCTTCTCAGATCATTCTTCTCTTCATTGCCAAGTGTTTTGCTCAGTCAATTTGAATAAAAGGGATGATGTTAATATTACTAGTTGATATCATAACATTTCAGATGGAACGTAAATGAGCCCATCCTAGCGGAGTCGTTGTGTGTGGCTACCGGGCGGGGCGAAAATTAATGAGAAAACCCTGGCCGGGGGGAGAGCTGAAGGTAATGAGGCCGATGATGGATATATGATGGCGGTTGCGTAGTTGAGTGTCGACATGGTGAGAAGGTGGCGAATGTGGGTATAAATCCGAAAAGCTGCTGAGTTGTCAAATATGTACGTGATGAACCAAGAACCTGGATGTGACTGATGTGAAAAAAACAATGAATTGATGATGTGAGCAGGGATTGCTGCCGCAGGATGATGCTCAACAGCCGCCGTTGAGACGGTTCTTGGGCCATTCGTTGGGATAATTCGGACTATTCCAGAGCGTCAGATTGAAGTTGGTATATGCTTCCTCGAACCTAAAAGGTCACAAAAGTGCCCTAAGAAAAGATAGACCCAAAGACAACATAGGACGTACGTCTGGATGTAATTCATGGTGGGGTAGTCAACCGGATCGCATCCGATATTGATGGCGTCCTCTGGCTGGTAAACACGAATGTAGTCCACGCTCATCGTCGCTGGAAACTGTAGATTGTCGAAATCGATATAGCCAAAGTTTGGTGAGAAACCCAAGTTGGCGATGAGGTACTATAGTTCAAAGATCAAAATCAGATTTTCGAGGTCTTCCCCGAATGACGAAACACACCATTGGCTCCACGGGCACAGGCCGAGCGTGAATCTGGGTTTCGGGGTCAGCGGCCATCCCTGCCCCCATCATAGTCCATGCCTGCACTCCATTATTAACCCAAGTTATATAGGACTTATCAAACCTAGTCCGATTTCTCTCTTCAGCGTTTGCGATTAACGAAAAAAGGAGCCAGCAATACACACCCAGGTTTGTATTCGAAGCCGTATACAGCAAAACACCCTGTTTCGAGCTCGTAGCAAGACTGGTTCGTGTTTGACAGACCACTGGTCGTTTGCTGGTAAACACCTACAGTTACATCAGGACCGAAGACCGAAAACTAGTACATCATACGTACCACCATGATAGGCATTCAGTTCAGTAATCTGCGGGTCGTAGATGATCAAATTGTCGGAATTATTGAGCCATTTATAACCAGCCTGTGTAGTTGATGAGATCAGCCAAGGCATAAGAGTTGTGGAACAAGGGCCTCGAGCTGAGGGGATAGCGCACGTTATAAGGAGCCCATTGTGCGGACTGAGAAACCTGCCCAATTCCGCCAGCAATTGTCGCCTCAAAGACATCAATTTCTGGAGCAGCACGGCCAACGTAGGTCCCATCCGATCGAACAGGTCCCGGATGAGATTCTCCGGGACACGTGCAAGCAGCTGGGTGAAAATGAACACATCAACGTCTCAAACTTCGGATCACTGCTCTTTTGAGCCACAACTTACATAGGCGCTGACCAGGTAGAAATGACTGGATAAAACATTATTTACTCGTGATGGCGAACCAGAAGCCATGTGCTACTCACCAATACTCCATCCCATTGAGGATCACCCCCTGAAAGCGCTGCCGCTGGGTTTTGAGTCCCTGGAAACGTCTGATTGGGCAGTGTCCCAACATCACAAGCATCATACGAATATGGCCACTATCAATCGAGTATGAGCAATTCGGGGTGAAACGTTCCTCAAAACAAAGCATACCATGCCCTCCAAGGTTGCACCATACCCCGCGCGCCCTAGATCAGTAATCGTTGGTTCTAGAAGTGGCAATTTGTGTAAAAGAGCGTACCCAGATTACCCATCGCCCAACTAGATTCAAAGGGAGCAGCAACATCCAAATCAGCACTCTCCTGCAATCGCGTAAGAATAAGCAGAGATACGTACATAGCTGGCCATAAACCGCTGATAATGAGATAGAAAATTGAGAAAACATCAGCATTTCCTGACAGAATAAACCGGAGGGCGCCGCGTGGCGGGGAGGATTTTGATGACGAAGACACACCTGACTTTAGTGCCACCAGGAAGTGTCACTGAGGCTGTAATGATGAAGGTGTTCAGACCATAGCCTAGGTCAACGGAGGTCACGACGCACTTTCCACCAGCCCGCCAGTGAAACAGAATTTGTTCCTTGACAGTGTTAACGTCAGTTGGAACATAAACGGATGCGGTTTGAGGCCTCTGCGTACCAGGATTGTATCTGTAATACTTCATGTCATCCCAGTCCTCCGAACGTCATGACGAAACTCACCATGCCAGAGCGGTATTTCATGTTGTGATTATCGGCAGGGTTCGCAACCTGCGCCAGCCTTAACCGCAAAGCCCCTCCCTCCGTCGTCGCTAGAAGACGTACTGAGCCATATAAGTAAAGTAGCAGCGTAGAACCAACCTTGCTGTGGGTCGTACCATTCAAGATCATTCTGACAAATGAACATTAGCCTTGACCGCTATTGGATGACACTGGGACTCACAGTTCCCCAGTAATGTAAATCAACAGCCTCCCAAAATGGATCGTCTCCCGGATAGAACGTTCGTCCATCCTGATTAAACTCGTCTGAAAAAACCAACTGCAATTTCTGGTTCGGGTACATATACGATTTTTTTGTATATGCATCTTTCGGCGTATCCTTGTCTATAAGCATATAGTTGCCCGGGATATTTGGCACTTGTCCAGTCGCATTGGTACCGCCAAGGTTGAAGCCCCCTTGATTTGACGGTTTCTTCTTGAGGAAGTGCTGCAGCACGGGAAAGCCTGATGAGATCAGTTGGTATTGGTAACGCAGATTTTCATTGCCGTAAGTGCTTACCGGCACTAAAATATGACAGTCAGAAACGAGCACTCATTCGAGAGGAGAGTGTCACTCACAAAAGCATCATCATACCAGCGACAAGGATGAAAAGGCAGCCGAGATTGGCAATGCCACGGCTCGTACAGATAGTCCCTCCTTGGTCCGATTTTCTGTCCCGTTTTGGATCAGGATTGTGCAAATAATCGTCAGGCTCTGAGGAGTTCATCATGAGAGGCATTCCCCAGGCACGAGGCGAAGGGGCCAATGAATACTGAGGATGTAAGGCCGACATTCTTGGGAAATAGGAAGACCATGAAGTTACCTTGTCCGAAACTGATCTCTACACGAACATTAGTGTTGAACCCAGAAGAGCCGGAAGAAAGAATGCGCACAGTATCAAAGTCTCCCCCAACATGCCTCCCAATACCATCTTCCAAATTGCCAATCCGTGTTGTAGCGTTTGTGCCGAGCAATGCTTCAAAGGAAGAAGCGGCGACTTTGCTGGTTGGTGTAGGGTTGTCGGTTAAGCTCACCATTCTCCAAGAAAGATATGTGAATGAGGTTGAGCAGGTATGAGTTCAGGCAGGGGGAGACTGAGAGCGTTCTATAGTCCAAGAGAGCAGTCGTGACAAGTTCGAAAATCTAATTTAGGGAACCGAAGAAATGAGTGTGGGTGAGTGAGCTCCAAAGCTCAGTCAAGATAAGAGGCGAAGAGGCGAGAAAGAGACGAGCAAATGAAGTCAACCGCAAGCGTCACTTAGAACTGAATGAACTGCCACGACGACAGTCTTTGACCCCTTGAAGCCGAAAAGGTTGAAGAAATGCTGGCACCATTATGCCTGAACACGTAAAGTTGGCTAAAAAAGCGTCTAGTGTCCTGATCAAGAGAGCAGTTGATCTGGCGCTAGCGGAGAAATTGATGAGCATATATACACCCACCACCAGCGACCTATGGACGAATCGAAAGCCCTCGCTAGCTGTTCATAGGCATTCTCCCCTGCGTCGTGAAATCATTTTCGTTAACCATGGTCTGTTCGAAAGAGGTTCACAAGAAGTGCAATGCAAAATCTATTCAGACGAACATCAAGTCCTTGGCCTACTTGAATCAAAGGGTTCTTCTGACGTTATCCCAGACGAAGCCACCAAGTCGAAGCCCGCTGGAAGCGCATAATGGGTCATAGCTTGGATCATCAAGCCAGTATTGCAAAGTTTTCTGATCCATCGGTGCTTCAATTAAAAAGGCCCCAAGAAGCTGAAAGCTCGGGCGCTCAGCATTCGAAAAATTGAGAAGTAGAGTGTCAAATAATTTCATATGACCCTGTCGGCGACTCGGGCATCTCGTAAACCGACCGCGTTGTTGTTGCGTATTTACACTTGTATGCCGCCTAGCATCGTGGCACGCGCGCTTGATCTGTACTCCGCCCAGTCCAGGATGAGAACGGTACCTGGCCAGACTTCGCAGGTGAAGGCAACCAGACTACTAGGCTAAACCCCGTGGAATCTTGCTCTCCGGTCCTAATCACGTTCCTCTAAAACGGTCTGAGGTCTTTCTTTTTAATTGAACTCAATGTGCCAACGAAGGAATATCCGTCTGCCCGAACAGCACTGATTCTGCTTAGCCCCATGGCGGTCCTTACCTTAGCTTTCGACTCCCTGCTTCCTTCAGCGGATTCTACACCTCCTCCTCTCGATTCACTCATGTCAAAGGACGACAATTGGTGGGCTTTTCAGGGAGCTATTTTGTACAACTCGACCTACTTTGTTTTCAAATGTGTGTATCGAGTTCCAGGCGTCTGCTAGCCGGCCCTACGCTCCACGGATGACTATACAAGCGCAGCTACGAATAAGCATGGGGATTTTCTTTAATGTCAACCTTTACATACTTAGCAATTCGTCATTTTTGCGAATAGGTGACAGGTCTGCACGTCCCCTTGCTTAACGTGGAGACGACTATCCCAACCAGGCGTTACCATGCCCATCATCGAGCAATCTAATTGAAATCTAAACTCGACACCCGGCTTCTCATACCTCAACTTGTATTAACTGCCGGGTGGGATCGAGCTCAATCGATACACTATCGAATAGCGATCATAAACTCTGACTTGCCATATTTTTCCTCCAGTCCCGAACTCTCAAGTATTGGCATCATCATTCATAAACGACCACAACCCTCGTCTAGTGTAAACCTAGCATAATAATAGCTAGGATGTGGACATCACACTCATTTAGCACCGTCAATTATAGGACATTTTGTTTTGTTTCACTCCTAAGGTTCTTGAAGTCAATCCTCAGAATAGACGCATCTGTCCTATATGCCTCAACATATGAGCGAGTGTAAACTCGAGATCATTGACACGATTCTAGTCATAACTACACCCATAATGGTACACCAGCCATGATACCACTTCAATCGTTTTGGTAACAATTAACCCATTCAGCTGACATTGGCGTAAGCTCTTTCGAAAGGCATCCACCAATTGATTCCATTCCTCTGCACTGATCTGTGACTTGATACCACGGATGCCTCGAAGTACGAAGTGATGAAACGATCGTCGAGATTGAAGATGGTAGTCGACTTTCGAGAGGGCATCGATCCCATGGATTTGCGCTTGAGAAATCTCGTCATAAATCGTAAGCTCCAACTCCTCGAGAGCCTCTGCAAAGTTATTTTCGTGGAAGATTAGCGGTAGAAGCACGAGTGCCGCCCCCAGGGGAGTGGTAATAGCCAAGCGTTTGACTGATGGGTTCTTGTGGAATGGGTTGACAAAGTTGTACTGATCTGAATGAGAAAGGGTTCTACAAGTAAGTCTCAAATATATAATCTTCCAGCAGTATATGACATGCCTCCGTTCGAGGGGTTCGTAGGCCCCTTCTTCGTAACGATCATCAGTCGAATTTCCTCTAGGTTTGGCCCAATATGCTCTAAAAATCCTCGAAAAGAGCTCGAAGAGAAATCCCCCGGCCAATCAAATTTCCACATGTTGATCGACGTGACTCGTGCGTGTTGGTGGGAAACGAGCCACCTCGAAACTTCGGGGATGTTTTCTGGTAGCAGACCAAGGCGGTGCAGTGATTTTGGAGGGCAATCAAGCTGCAAGCTGGGAGTATGACTGAGAAATCCTCGGAGAACAAGATGCTCTAGCGAGGGAAAGCGCAGCAGAAGCCTTGATACTTCTGCAACGGATATTTGATGCAATGAAGGAATAGAACAATGTTTGACTTGACCCAACAGGGATGTCCTTTCATCACTAGCCGTAAGATCAAAGGGAGGATCCCGAATGCAATATGTGATGCTGGGATTGTCTTCGGCAATACTAACGTCGTCATGAAGGTATCCAACTGGCCTCTTGAATGCGAATGTATCGAGGGCGGGGAGAAACCTCCCATCGACGCCTTCAAGGGCGTCCAGAAACGTCGCAAGTCTTGAGTAGCCCGACCGCCTGTTCTTGGATGCACTTGGAAAATCTGTCGCGGAGACTACAATGATCCCCTTGACAAAGCTGGCACCCAGTGTTGATAGAGGAGAGTGCAAAAGGTTGATCATGGTGGATATCTCGCTAGTACTGCGCTGCAGTCTAACATGACCATCCGGAAATTGGCTTCGGAAAAGCCAGCTACGAGCAACTGGAACCCAGCTCTTACAAACAAGAGCACAGTCGCGGATGTACCCTTGAACGAGCTTGGTTTCGGGAGATAAGGAATATTTATCGTAGACTCCTGCGGAATGTTGAAGGAAGAAGAGAACTTCGTCCAAAATTTCGTATAGGTGTTCTGCGAAATGATAGCTCATGGTGGAGTCAGAAACAGAGCTTGACCGTTATTCTGATTTCTGATGCAAGTACACATGCATCAGATCCCATATGTATTTTTAAATTTCTGCCTTTCTATTTTCACTATAATGGGACGCTTTTCGTCTCGCACTATCATCAAGTCGCGTCTCGCTTTCGACTATTCGCGCGTCTTGAGCAACTCTAGCCCCACTCGTACTACTCGCCAACCTTTGGATATAGCACATGATCCTACTCCAACAGATCCCCCAGCTATGAAATACTAGGGTAACCAGAGATAGCCGACCGACCTCTGCCTTTCATCCAAGATTACGCGCACAGGAGGTGGGGCATCAACCAAAGCACCGACAAGTCTGATCGCGCTCCCCTGACAACGATTCAATGCTCTCTGAGCACCATCTGTCAGAGCTTCCCAATCCCCCAGACCGATGTCCCCTCGGTAACATTTGATTGTGAGCTCGCGAAATGTTGGTCGAGACTTCGTAAGCTCGTCGTCAAATCTGAATAGGGTATTAATCGCAAGAACGTGACTCTGGACCACATCGAAGATGACAATTTCTAGCAGCTCAAGTGACGGCAGGAAATCACTCCGTTGCAGAAGTATCGGAACAAGGGCAAAAGCCATGTCCAATTGTATGCTCATCGAGAGCCGTTTAATAGATGTGTTACTGGAGAATGGATTGACGAGTGCGTCCAACTTTTCGGGAAAAGTAAATGCTTCTATTTCACTGTGTCAGCTCCGGATATCGGTTGTTAAGAAATGTTCTCATACTCCTGGCGAGGTGATTGACCCTCCCGACAACTGGGTTTATTGAGAGTTGTAACTCTACAAGGCGAGCACCAACGTGCTTAAAGAACTGTTGGACCTCATGTTGCATATGGAAGAAATGTGAATATTGAAATCCTTGAATGCTGACCGAGGTGATCTGTGAATGATCACATAAACCTAGCCACATGTGGAGGTGGGAAAGATCATCATAGCGGATATCCAATTTCTGTAGTGTTTCTGGAGGTCGATAGAAGTCATGAGGAATTTTAGGATCGGACCAATCCATTCCGGTTCCGCGAAGAGTCAACTTCAAGAGAGAGGGAAAACGCCAGAGAGTGGATGAAATGTAAGCTACAGCACCCACTCCTGGAGAACAATTGATGGAAAGATATGCAATTTTGGTGACCAGTGACGTCTTTTGCGTCCCTTGAAGTAGCCACACATCTACTCAGAGTATGGACGACCAAATATCGAAAACCTCACCTTCATTCACTCGTATTTTATTACTCTCTTCTACAGCATATTCACCACGGAGGTAAGCATCCGGCTTTTGAAAGACAAGTGCCTGGAAAGATGGAAATAAAACCCCATCAACGTCCTCCAAAGCTTCGAAGAAAGACTCAAATTTTGAGTCTTTCATCCACCTATACGTGTAGTCGTCCCCGAAGTCACTCGGGAAAGATACAGCTAATCCTTTAACGAAACTAGTGCCCAAAGTAGACAAGGGAGAGCACAGTACGTCCACTATTGTGGCGATTTCATGAGGATTTCGCAAGACTTTGACAAGACCCTGTCGAAAATGGGTTCTGAGAAGCCAGTTCCTCGTCACGGGTAGCCAGCCCTTGCAAACAAGTGCGCAGTTCCGCATGGATTGCAGTGCCAGCCTAGTTTGTTGCGACCGTGAAGAATACCCATGATCAAGTGCAGATATTCCTTCGGACTGTAAAAGGAAGTAGAATACCAGGTCGAAGATGTCGAAGGGGAGGTCTGAACAATTCATGGTAGGATTGTGAGTGATGGCGAAGTGATGGATGAATAGACTCTGATCGGCTTGCAAGTGTTACACGAGTTCGGCTTGTTCCGAAGGGCAGCCCTTGAGTGCCCAAAATTCCACATGGGAGTCCGGGATTCATAATCGCAACTTGTAACTGATATAGGCACTTCGCCCCATCCCGTGAATTATATCAGCATGGTTTTCAAGTCATGGCATCCAAGCCCTAACCTCAACACCGTAGTAAGCAAGGATGATGTCGAGTACATAATTCTACCTCAAATATTCCCGAATCGAGGCATATTAGACCGACCGATGATACTCAACAGACCGCTGCTTCCTTACAATCTCGCGCACAGGAGATCGGATATCCACTAACTCGCCAACAACTGCAATCATCTGTCCCTGACAACAACTGAGCGCTCTTTTAAGACCATCCTTCAGCAACTCAAAGTCCTCTTCTTCTATCTCTTTTGAAGAGCACTTGATCCGGAGCTCACGAAGTAGTGGCCGAGATTTCTGAAAGTCTAGGTCAAGCATCAATAACGAGTCGATCGCGGTGATAAGGTCCTGATGGATGTCGTAGACAAATATTTCTATGATCTCAAGAGATGGTAGAATATCATTTCGTTGGAGGACTTTCGGCAAGAGTGCAAGAGCCATGTGCAGTTGTATAGTGATGGAAAGTCGTCGGGCAGAGGACTTATCGCCGAATCGGTTGACGAGGGTAGAGGCATCGGGAAGATTAGGAAGCTCTTCTAGAAAAGCTTGTTATCAGCTCTGAGTATCTTTGGTTTCGAATGAAAGTTCTTACTACTTTTATTGGGATCGTAATGCCATTTCCGACTTGGTCTAATTGATAGTTGTAGCTCGACGAGATGAGCACTAACGTCGTTAGAGAGATGATGATTCGGATCTTTATGGTTAAAGAAGCGGGAAACGGGGAGTCCTTGAATGCAAATTGATGTAATTTTTGAGTATCTGCGTGCGATCAACCACGCGAGGATGTAGAGTAGATCATCGTAGCGAAAATCCAATTCTCGCAGTGTTTCAGGTGGCTCATACAAGTCATGATAAGAACCCATGCCGAGGCAGTGATATCCCCTTCCAAAGATCGTCAGCTTCTTGAGAGAGGGAAATAACTCGCAGATGTATTCGGAAATGAATGCGGTAGCTTCCATCTCTGGGGGACACTTGATGGAGAGATATTGAATTTTTGCGAGTAGAGATGTCTCTTGTACCGGCGCGAATGAGGATTCTAGTCAACAGTCCACTGAGACAAAGTGCCAGAACTGATTTGGCTCAAGCCTCACCTTCTGTCCCATATGCGCCTTGTTCTTTCCCGGTGTTCCATCGACTACGAATATGTGCCTCGAAATTATGAAAGACGAGGGTGTCGAGCGCCGGAAATACGTCCCGGTTAACGTCCTGTAAAGTCCCGAGAAAAGGCTCGAATTCTGATCCCGTAAATAAAAGAAGCTTTTTCGAATCATCTATCTCAGTGTCATCGCAGATCCAGATACTTAATCCCTTGATAAAACCAACGCCTAGAGTGGACAAAGGAGAGCACAGGACATGTACCATGTTGGTAATCTCGTGAGGAATACATTGCATTCTGACATGACCATGCCGAAAATGGGTCCTGAACATCCAATTCCGAGCCGGTGGGAGCCAGAGCTTGCAGACACGAGCACAGTCGCGTATGCTTCGCCGCGCTAGCTTTGTTCCGGACGACAACTTGGAATACGCATGATCGAGTGGAGAAATTCCGTCGGAATACAGAAGGAAGTAGAATATGATATCGAGGATTTCGAGCGGGAGGCTGGGACAATGCATAACGAAACCGTAGGTGATGGGGTGAAGCAAATTCTTGTGGCGCTAAAGTCCTTGCGTCTGCCATGCTGCTCGGCTTGATCCGTCTATTCGGGCAAAGAAGACGAGTGCCGAGCGCCCAGATATCAACCACATGGAGACCAATACTTGTTCCGTGTCGTTTATCTTCGCGTATTATAATCACGTTGTCGAGTGGATCATGCGGTACATCACATCCTCACTTGTATTATATTTTCAATATCCGCTCGGGTAACAGCAGTCAACTTATTGCATGCTAAACCTCTACGCTTGAGAAGTCGAGTTCGTAAACAGACGCCCATAACGGTGACTCGGCCTTAAAGAGAACAGATGAGCGAAAACCATATCTCATACGATCGACCAAGAAAGTCTAGGCTCACCGTTAAGAATGAACCGAGTCTTCTTGTGTGATCTCAGCAAGTTCTGCCTCTTTAGTCACTCGACCGAGCTCCGCATCCTCAGGTGCAACAGGCTCAATTGGCTCCTTGGGATGGCCTTCTTTCAGACCTCGCTCCCCGTGTTGTTTAATGCCATGATCCACGTTCTAGTGGTCTTATGATTAATGGACGCAGGAAAGTCGTTCTAGAATCTAACTTGCCTGAGGTGGGTGTCTGTAATAATCATCGTTAATGTTATGCTCCGTCACTCCTGGATGCCCGTGAACGCCTTCGGTCTTTTTGAAAGACGCATCTGTGTCATTAGCCCTCGACATAGTCGTGTTTCTGGTTACTGGATGTGTTGTTGTATGGGATAAGGAATGGAGTTCTGAGCTTTCTCGAGTCAATTTCAATGAGACAAGCATAGGAGACAGCGTAAAACATGATGTAACTAGCTCCAACGAATCAACTAGTACCAGACTCCAAAACCGCGTTATTCTGGACTTCGGAAACCGTTATAGACTGATACTGGTTGCATTCCACTGCGGGGCTCGAAGAGGTGTTAGTCTGGGGTAGGCAATGCCAAGTGTGACCATTTATGGAGGAATTGCGGGGGAATTTGTCAGATCGCACAAGCGACAGGTCAGCGACTATTTATGGACACCAAGCCCTGACGGCCTGGCGCAATTAACCCAATCTTGCCTCCTGACCAGCACGTCCTTATCTTGCCTGCC
The DNA here is from genome assembly GCA_027627405.1 of Leucocoprinus birnbaumii. Lineage (NCBI taxonomy): Eukaryota > Fungi > Basidiomycota > Agaricomycetes > Agaricales > Agaricaceae > Leucocoprinus > Leucocoprinus birnbaumii. The sequence goes on from JANIEX010000250.1 coordinate 14,031, forward strand.
TCTGGCCTATCTGGTTCATAGGCCTCTTTCCACAGGTCCCAGTCCTCATCGTCCAAGGACCTATACGATCTCACGGCATCCGATTTCTTCTTAGTTCCCAGCCTTAGATCTAGTCATCATGGTACGTCGTGCCTTCTCTTTTCTGTCTCTCGATCTCTCCTTCGTCGGGGGCGTTGAACTGGACGATGTTCGCTTCTTACTTCTGTCTTTCGCCGCTTCTATTCTGCTCCTATGTCATGGCGAATGTTCTGACCTATTGGTGTAGCCAACGCAAGTTAGTCGGCCACCTTCAGCAGACCCTCTTCCGTCACCGCGAACCAGCGTGGATAGGCACCCACCCAGCGGTCACCCCGATTCACTACATCATCCACCCCATGACCCTCGAGTCAAATACAATTCTCAGCACCGCGAGGCTTTGCGGCTTGCTCTGGGAAGCATCCTTGCGCCCGTGAGTATTTCCTTAAACAAATGGCAGTGAAAGCAGATTTCTCATTCATAAGCCCAGAAACGGCCTTCCATGCCTGGTTCACGCTCCTCTTCAGGAACAGCGACTCCCGCGTACTCGTTTTCTGGGTCATCTGGGTCGTACACCCCTTACACTCCATCAACCCCTCCGACCATGCCTTTCACGCCTTCGTTAGAGGCTAGCAGCTCGCAGGAGCACCCTTTATCGCGACTTTCGTTCCCTCACCATCATCCTACTCATCCACCCTCGAAGCTCGGCCGAGTGGTGAGTCAGGCAGTGTTATTGATACGAATCAGACTGGCTTGACGACCTCTGTTCTATAGGAATCACATCCAGATGGTTCAGCAGCTAACGCGCCATCTACGGCACCTATATCACCTCCTCAACGTCACTCACCGCCTCCTCTTCCTCCTCCTCTCCTGCGTAGTCTATCTCAAAACCCGTCTAATCCCCCTTCTTCACGTACGAGCCCGCGGTTACACCCTGTTACACCACCTCCTCCCCACCCGCCTCCAGCGATAACGGTAACCGATACCGCGGACCTAGGGCCCACTCTTCCTGCTCCAGCGCTGCCTACAGCCGATGGCGATGGAGGCAAGATCAGTGTGGCAGAAAATAGCATGTCTCCTCCGAGTATACCTCCCCCAGGAGATGCCTCCGTTCACCCTGCCGCGATCGCTCAGGCTGCTGCTGCCACTGCCACTGCCACCAACGGAACAGGAAGCTCAGGTCAGGTATCCTCTCAGCAACATCCCTGCGGAACTGCCAACACTGGAGGTAGCGGATCTGGAACACCCAGGGCCAAGTTCCTCCAAACTTTGCAGGGTAAAAGTGCTTGGGAGGCACTGATCCATGGATCGTTCTCGTGATGTTGATCCTCACGAATGGCTGTGTAGACAATGTATACTGTTTTATGATGGTTTTCTATATAAAAGGTACGTCCGGAGAACGGGGTGGCTTGGCCTTCCTTGTCCTCTTTTTGTTGTATGTCTTTCTATCCGACCTTTCTCGTAGCCCCACATCCTGTCACCCCATCTCATTCTTGTTATGAACGTGGCAAAATCGATATTGTCTCCTTTGTTTCTTTGCTCTGTTATAGTATACACCTGTTTGTTGTATTAGTAGTGTACAACGTCACTGCAATTGCACTGTATTACTACGCTCTTGTCTCAAAATGTACATATTTGTCCCCTGAGCCCTTGAACGCTCCTCAGTGCTCAGCGACGAGAGCTGCTTAAGATAATGACATCACGGAGACAGCTTGAACGCATCGGCTATCGTCGGACGCTTTGATCTAGACGATTTGCTCCGATCGGGGTTATTGATCCGTGCTAAATCAGGAAATCACGCCCACGATTAGATCAAATCGACCGATGATTGATCGCGATTTTGAATCGCCCCCTTCCCCGGTTCCCTTAACAGTTTCCTAGAGAGCTCTTTGGGATAATTTATAGCGATGGAAGACTACGGAACTTATCAGACGCCTTTGTCTAGGTGAGCTAAACTCTCTCGTCGGATTGTTGACTTGATGAGATGAGCTGATCATAGATCTGTTTCAGCCGCTATGCGAGCAAAGAGATGGCGAATCTCTTTTCCCCAGCTGTTAGTCACTATTATACCTTATGAGCATGGTTTACAACATCGAATAACTTACTTTTTGTCTCGATGAACCCGCAAAACAGATGCGTTTCCGTACCTGGAGACAGTTATGGTTGAACCTTGCCATTGCGGAGAAAGAGTTGGGACTCCCGATCTCGGATGAAGCTATTGAGCAGATGAGAGCTAACTTGGTTTGTTTTCATGATTACTATACCCATATGCGAATCACTTATGTGATACTCTAGGACTTGACACCTGAGCAATTTGATATTGCTGCTGTTGAGGAGAAAAAGCGAAGGCATGATGTTATGGCTCATGTTCATACGTTCGGAAAGGTTGCTCCTGCTGCTGCGGGCATCATTCAGTGCGTCGTCTACTAGTATTCTTCTATATTCCCCCACTTACCGTTTGAACAGTCTTGGCGCCACATCGTGCTATGTAACCGAGTGCGTCCCTTCAGAAATACTTTAATAGACCACGACTCATCTATTCACCGAAATAGTAATGCAGACCTCATCTTCCTACGCACAGGCCTAACATACCTAATCCGCTCCTTGGGCATCCTCATCTCTCGTCTCTCATCATTCGCAGCTGAATATCGCTCTCTTCCAACTCTCGGCTTCACTCACTTCCAGCCTGCCCAATTGACCACTGTTGGTAAACGAGCGACACTCTGGATTCAAGAATTATTATGGGACTTGAGAAATATCAAGAGGGTTAGAGATGATTTGGGTTTCAGAGGTGTGAAGGGAACGACGGGTACTCAGGCTAGTTTCTTGTCTCTGTTTGATGGTGATCATCAGAAGGTATGTTTTGTGGGGTCGGCTCAAAAATGTTTTTTAATTAATCGGTTTGGTTAGGTTGAGCAGTTGGATCAGCTCGTCACTGAGCTTTCTGGTTTCGATTATGCCTATCCCGTTACCTCGCAAACCTACTCGCGCAAAATTGATATTGATGTTCTAGCTCCCTTGGCTTCTCTTGGTGCTACGGCTCATAAGATTGCGACGGATTTGCGACTACTCGCAAACTTGAAGGTTCGCCAAACATATTGCTTTTCTCAAAATTTCAGTCTACTTACACATAGCACAGGAAGTGGAGGAGCCCTTTGAGTCTACGCAAATCGGAAGTTCAGCTATGGCGTATAAACGTAACCCTATGCGCTCTGAGCGTGTTTGCAGTCTCTCTCGTCACCTCATGGTCCTTCATCAAAACGCTCTCATGACTTCCAGCGTACAGTGGTTCGAGCGCACCCTTGACGATAGGTTTGATCTGTTTCACGAGCATCTTCTATTCAGCGTGCTTATGCCATCGCAGTGCTAATCGCAGGATCACCATTCCTGAGGCTTTCCTCACCGCTGACATTGTCCTTTCGACACTCCAAAATGTATCCGAAGGCCTTGTCGTCTATCCTAAAGTCATCGCTCGTCGTATCTCTCAAGAGTTGCCTTTCATGGCTACTGAGAACGTTATCATGGCCATTGTCAAAAAAGGAGGTGACAGACAAGAAGCTCACGAGAAAATTCGAGTAAGTGCACATTCTGCCCATCACAGCTTCGCAGAATGATTCATCATTCACGCATTTCAGGTCCTCTCACACGAAGCGGGTCACCAAGTTAAGCACCTCGGACTTGAGAACGACCTCATCGACAGAATTAAAAAAGACGCCTACTTTGATCCTATCAAGGATCAACTTGATGAGTTGCTGGATCCTCAGAGTTTCATTGGGAGGGCACCGGAGCAGGTTGATGCGTTTTTGAAGGAGTGGGTTGGCCCTGCATTGGCTGATGAGGAGGTTAAGGAGGCTGTTGCGAAGAGTCAGAAGGTTGAACTGTCTGTCTGAAACGCTTTGGTGGCTTAAAGGGCTCGGAGTATGTGTGTAGTAGGTGTGAGGTGATCTACAGGTGTTTGTTGGTTTGTACTTGAATAAAGGAATTTGGGAGCGTCAAGATTGTGGAGATTACGGCGGTTTGGAAGGCTTCTGATTTCAGGAGCAGGGCAAGTGGTTTGCGGACGACTAACCATGATGGAATCGTGTTTTGTCATATTTAATTGACTCGACTAATGAGCTTCTCTCACTACCTGAAGGAGTCGAGTACATTGCGTATCTGTGCCCTTCTGTTAGTCTTGGCACAAGATGTCCCCTTCTGTTCTTCCAATAGGGCGCTTAGAAGGTTGACGTACAGCAACAATGTTTGACGAGAAGAGAGACCACTGTACCTGGAGATTATTCGGTCCTCTCCGACATCCGAACCAGCCTCCAGGTACGAACAATTAGTCGGGAAGTAGGCTAAAGTAAGGAATTATCGGTGATTGACACGGGCACTTCAACACCGCTCGACACCATGAGCCATCGGTGAGGGTTTGAGTTCGATAAGATCATCAGCTTCTCTTCCTCATGTCATCTCAGGCCTTTTCAGCGCCCAACTTACGAAAGCCGATTGCACTTTCCCGAAGCCGCATACTTTCTCACTTGGGATAGGTCAATGGAACCACACTCCACAGTCTAACCTTGTGCGGGTTGTTCTCTTCTGGAGAGATCTTCCCAAGCACCTTCGGTCCTCTGCATACCCGAGCCTGTTCAGGCTGGTTGTCAAGTAAAAACACATCCCAAGATCCAAAAAAATCTCAATGGTTGAGAAGGTCGGTGAGGTGAATCTTGCTGGTGATAGAAGGAAGCCTTTGCACAGCGTTGGTGGTATTCAATGTGTTCAATGTGGAAGTGGCCATGTCTTCGGTTCTGAATTTCTACTTCTGTGTGGGAAGATCGTAGGTACCGAATTGCGAGCCCACAAAACCAAACACCTTTAGCTTCTCGCACATGTGGAATTGACAATGTTCGACGTCGGCACCGATTGTGGTGTACGACAGTCATTCTGAGCCTGGAGTCTTTGCATTTCCCCAGGAGAGCAAGAAAAAACAAAGCGACTGTCAAACAAGCTTTCGGTCAATCACTCGGCGTCTAGCACATGTATGATAAATCTTCTTTGATCTCTCCTCCAAGTTCGGAACCCAGCGGCGCTTTTACGGTAGCGTATCTCATGTGCTAGAATCAAGCTCTAAAATTAGTCGTGGGGTCAGATCGATTCAATTACTGAGCAACTTCCCCGGGGATTCAAGCCAGATAAAGCCCATAAGCTGAGACGCTTGTGTGCACGCGCGGACTTATTTCGTTCTTCTCTTTCCTATTTTTCTCAGACCTACTCGACTCCCGTTCCTTTCTACCATTAAGAGATTCGCATGACTCACTAGTGATGAACGCAGCGACGAAATGGGCCGTGGTTGATGATAATGATCCATCTATACAATATTCTCCTGGGTGGAACAGGGAAGAGGGAAATCCACAAGAGTATTCGAAGAATAGTGGGGAGCCGTATTTGGGTACGTTGCATGCGATTGAGCAGGATGGATCATTGAGTTTTCAGTATCATGGTGTGTTTCGTCGACGTTCGTATTTAGAAAATGCCGTTCTAACTGGGTAACCTATAGGCTCGAACATAATTGTGTGGGGACTCGATTTAGGGAACTCCTCGACACGCGCCAGCTGGAAATGCTTCGTCGACGGCTATGAAATCCGTATACCTCAATCTTCACCCGTTCCGCAGAATAATTGGCCGTTGTGTGATGATAATGGGATGCTGAATGGTCCCAATGCCATCGGGTTACACACTCTTACTATTAGTGTCACGACGACACCATCAAATGCGGCGTTCCGCATCGATTGGATCCAGTATAACCCACAACCTGGCTTTGTATTTGATTCTCCAGATGGTCAACGGTCTACAACAATGCTGGTGGATAATACGGATCCTTCGATCCATTTTGACGAGTGCTGGGCGCCGTGGACGTATTTATATCAGACAGCGAATATTACCTCTCAAGGTGGTCAGGTTACAATTGATTTCATCGGTTAGTCCTCAAAGCCACCGTGTATCTTTTACCCAGAATATTCATACCCAGCCTCTTAGGTACATCGATTTCATGGTTTGGTATCGCAGAACCAGGAAATTTCTCGCAACCCGCGCAAGGAAGCTATTCGATCGATGGAGGCGACGATGTTTCATTTCACTGGACCACAGATCTAGGCATGCAACTTGACCGAAGGTTCCTCTTCGAAATAGACAATCTATCGTTCGGCTCCCACCAAGCAGTCGTCAAATACCTTGGGCCAGCTTTGGCGCCATCACTTATGTTGGATTACCTCGTCATTCAAAACGCGAGTACGACCAAAGTCGCTACGTCTTCTGGCTTGGGACCATATCCCAGTACGACACCGACATCTAACCAGAACACTGGTTCTGGCATTGCGGCGGGCGCTATAGCTGCAAGTGTAGTCGGAGGACTCGCTCTGCTCGTTGTTCTCTTGTTGGTATGGTTCAAGCGCAAGCTCTCTGCATCGAGAAGGCGATCGCGATACACCCAGGCCACTCCATTCATTATGCCAGCCCCAGCCTATTATCATGTACCCAGGCAGATGTCTGGTGGAACCGTCGGGTCTGCAAAATCGTCAATGCACAGTCACAGCCATAGTCGCACGCTGTCGGATCCATTTTCTCTCACTTCTGAGCATACGCCTATGCTCGGCGCTGCGCAGCCTATGGCAAGAGGTTCATCGGAGACGCTTAATACATCGTCACTACATCCTCCTCCACAGTCTCGTCCTCCATCCGCGATGCATCAGAATCATTCGCATCCTCTTGGTCAAGGAATCTCGACTTCTCCGGCAGAGACATTGCCGCTATACGAGGAAGTTGATCGGGGGAACTCAAGGTAGAATCGGTCATCTTGCGAAAATGACGGTGTGATTTGCATGGCAGACGGATAGGTTGGAATCATAGAGCAACTGAAGCTAAGGCAGCTGAAAGAGCTTCTGGAGAAGGTTTTGCCGCGATAGCATCTACACGGATCTTCAGCTTTTCCTCCAGATAGGCAGACGTGACTTGCCCTATGGCGGCGACTTTTGCAGTAGGAATGGAGGTACTTGAATTTATTGGGGAGTCTAAAGAGATAAAATTGAAGTGTTTCCGGAGCATAGGATAGGCGAAGAGGGAGGAGGAAGGAGCGAAGAAGACGATCCACCAGATATCGTCTGATCGGCCTGAGTCAGTGATCTGGTTGGTCTAAGTCAAGGAGAGAGAGGACGATACCTCCGTGTACTGGCATTGCTTGTGTTATGAGAGAATCCAAATTCTTCTCGAAGTCTGTTGCGCCATGCGTTTCATATACTTGAAGCGCGTGGAGGGCGATCTTGTTGTCATGGGCTTTCTCAGAAGATAGTATTTTAGGTACAGTGTCACGGTTCTTGTCTCCAGTCAGGTAGAGCAAGCCATTGCTGCTTCTGTCTTTTGTGATGTCCTCTAGAATGAAATGCGCAAGCTGTTCACCAGTGCCGGTTTCTTGACCTCGAATATCAAGGGTCAATTTCTCGTTTGAGTCTGAGCATAGGCCACGAAATTCCTGCAATGCGGCTGCGGTTCCTTTCCCAACGACGTAGAATGGTAGACTGGTCCAGGACGCTGGAATTTAAATATACGATGAGTTTCTTGGCACCGCCATCACGGACGATTAGGAGACCGACCTAACGAGGCATTAAGCTTAGCTAGTAGATCATCGTCATGAGACGTCGAGCCAATCAAGTTCTTAGTAGCTGTATTCCAGGCTTCACAAGAACGTTTACTGGTGATTATCACACCCGTGAAGGCTTTCGACTGTGGACCTGACGATATCAAGGATTGCAATTCGGGAAGGTGTGTGAGCGAAGTCTCAAGAACGGGTAAAGAGAAAGGGTTGAATGACGAGTCTCTAAGCGTGGATTCATATGGGTCAGGAGGAGATTCTACTGGTGCCCGTAAGAGAATGACGTTGGGCATGGTAGTGAGCAGACGGCGAGATCTGAATTCAGTGAGATCATCGATGTATGTTTGTGGGAATATGTATCGGAACTTTCCGTGTACGGTTCGGCGTCATTTGATCGAAAACAATTACGATGACAGCTTTACAAAGATGTGCCTTCTGAGAGAAAGTGTTTATCGTGCGTCCGTATACTGCCTACATGCAATTCTTGGAAGCAAAATGTAATTAAAAAAAGCAACCGCGTAAATGAGTGACAGGGGCTTTAAAGCAGAATCGGGGAATCACGTTTTCGGTTGATCGGAGTCCATTTTCGGCATGCCATCGGACAAGCTTTCCCAGATATTCAGATTCTTGTCTGCTTCAGCCTTCCAGCCCTCCGTCCCCAGCTCATTCTCCGCCAGTATGGTTTTCAAGAAAGAAAAAGCGTCACACTCTTTGTACGTATACTTAAAGCACCTGCTGGGATTCCCCTGACCACCTATCCGCGCAACGATAGAATTGCTGGTGGAACGGCTGGAGCTGTCGAGGCGTAAGTTTCTTTGTCTCTTACGCCCGTTCACCGTTGATTACGTCCAGCATTCTATAGGTTCATCACATACCCTACCGAGTTTGTGAAAACCCGCTCTCAGTTCAGCGGAAAAGTACGTATCTTTTCATTCTATGAAGGGCACTTCAGGCCGCACCGGACCTATTCATTGACATATGTAATTATTTGACAGAAAGAGGGACCTATCGCTATCGTGAAGGACACTATCAAGAAACATGGAGTGACGGGATTATATTCGGGATGCACTGCATTGATGATAGGGAATTCTGTCAAGGCTGGCGTGAGGTTCGTGAGTTATGACTATTTCAAATCGAAGTTGGCAGATTCGGAGGTGTGTTTGTTGTGGTTTTTCTGCTCTGTATCAAATGACTGAGGGTTGGCTCAGGGGAAAGTCAGCGCTCCTAGGAGTCTTCTAGGTATATCGCCATTTCCGTCAGGTTAGATAGGTGGAGGCTTACGAGTCGAATGAACAGCGGGTCTGGGTGCTGGGATGATGGAGGCCGTTTTCGCTGTCACTCCTTCCGAGACTATCAAGTATGTCGATGCATTTACTCCCTGCGCGTCCCACGTAACTTATCTCGCCCTTCAGAACTAAGCTCATTGACGATGCTAAGCGTCCAAATCCACAGTATCGCGGACTCGTACATGGAACTGTGTCTATTGTCAAGCAGGAGGGTATCTTTGGTATCTATCGAGGCTTGTTCCCAGTGGTGAGTAGATCCTATGCCATATAAACTACAGGTGGTCCTCATGCCCCAATAGATGATGCGTCAAGGAGCCAACTCTGCTGTCCGATTTACTACTTACTCTACCCTCAAGCAGTTCGTTCAGGGGACAGCGAGACCAGGACAACCTCTACCAAGTGCTATCACGTTTGGCATTGGTGCCATTGCCGGTTTGGTGACGGTATACACGACCATGCCCTTGGAGTAAGCCCCAAACGCCTTTTTAATAGAAATTGAGATGACTGATTGTTCTCGTGTAGTGTTATCAAAACGCGCATGCAATCTCTTGAGGCACGCACACAATATAGGAATTCGTTCCACTGTGCATACCGGATATTTACAGAGGAGGGTGTCCTGCGGTTCTGGACAGGCACGACGCCTCGGTTGGCTCGATTAGTTGTGCGTATAATCCTCTTTTCCCCCCGGAGAGTCAGTGTGTTGACGATTCATTCAGATGAGCGGTGGCATCGTCTTTACGGTGTACGAAAATATCATCAAGCTGCTGGGTGGACGTGAAGAGTAGCTACATAGTAGAGAATAGACATTGTGATGAGTGCATCTGATACCTGTTCGTCCTTGGTTTGGAGAAGCTCCGGATGGCAACGACCATCTCGTAAATCTATCAATGAATTGTTGAGTTCATCTGATTGTCGAGATGGTAATAATAGCTCTGTGCCAGCTAAAGTGTGCATAACTTGCACTAAACCGAAACCGAACAGCCTCGAGGCAGCCAGGTAGACCGTAGAACGACTCGGTGGTGTCAGAGTAATATCTGACCAAGTTCTCCCTGCCTCGACAACTCTCCCCTTCATTTCTCCCTTACTCTCGATCTGAACACTGAAATTTCCTCGACGTTATTGTTTATTGTCAGGATTTCCAGCATATGACGCGAACGCCTCAGGAGCCTCATGACACAACAAACCCAAACCTAGACAATGATAACCCTGTCGTTTCTCCTTCTAGCAAAACCATACCCCAACGGATTCACGACCTTATCGACAAAGAATGTACATTCTACCGAGTACACCTCACCGCCTTCCTCTTCATACCCCTGATCGCCTCGGGAATTTTTTATGCTTGTAATGGCCGATACCACATCAAGTTTATCGATGCTCTGTTTTTGTGCTATTCTGCCATGACGGTTACGGGTTTAGCAACTGTGAACCTGTCTACGTTGACGCCTTGGCAGCAGGTGATAACATATCTCCTCATGATAGCAGTGAGTAACTGAATCTAAGTATTTCGTTCTTCCTCGTGGCTGAGAAAATATCGTCTAGGGGGATGTTACAATAATTTCATGGATCATGGTGCTTGTTCGAAAGTGAGTCATCCTCATGCGCACTATACAAACTCAGAATGACATGAATTACTCATTTTACAGGCGATTCTTTCGGAATCACTGCGAATATATCGTGGCAGGAGCTATGCAGAAGAAGAAACCCAGACGCTCTCGCACAGAACTGCTTCAGAGTATAGCACCGCCCAAATGGATTTCATACAATCCGACGAAACCAACCCCAGAAGCTAAACCCCTCTCTTCAACTCCAGAACCCATGAATCCCATTACCGATATACGCGCGCCACTGCCTGGCGTCACATCTCCTACTCCTTTGATAACTACCACCTCACCGACGCCCAGACAAACACGTGGTTCTATTGACCTGATACCTCCAGGCCCTAGCAATAGGATTGCCGGTCGTCGACGTACGGGTACCGAGAGCACTGGAGGAGGTATCATGTTGGATACTGCCGCAGGACTATATTCCCCAGATGGTCCATTGGCTTCTTCGCCTACTCAACTCAGCCCGGGCTCGGGCAATGCGAACTCTTCGAGTCCACGCGTGGATTTTGCCCTGACAAGCGGAGTGGATGTGAGAGACGAAGGGCATTACAGGACTTTTGGGGTTAGTGAGATTGGTGAGCGGTTTCTTCCTTTTGGGACCTTAATTCGTAGAGGGATTAACGTCTGCCGGAAATAGATAGACTCCAATCGCAAGGGCGGACTCTGACGATCACGAGTACCCGACAAAGACGAAACCCAACTTTACCAGGTAGTACATCTCATCTACCCACCGATCCATCCAGTAATAATACCAAATATCGCGGATCCGGAGAGTTTCCAGGTCCACTAGAAATCCTCCGAGGATTTGTGAGACGCGTAGCACCGAGGACGTATAACAAGTTCGAGAGAACAATGACTATGCCTGGTTCGAGGACTCTAGAAGGGAGAACTACGTCGTATTTGGATTTTGATTTGAGAACAGGGAGGAATTCGGATTTTAGGACAGACAGTTTAAGTGATGAGGAGGTGGAGAAGTTGGGTGGGACGGAGTATAGAGCTTTGAAGTGGTTGACCTGGGTTGTCCCTTTGGTACGTGTGTTTATTCTATCACGACTTTAGGCGGAGATATTGATGTTGTGTTTGTGAATAGTATTTTCTTGGAACGCAGATTATTGCGTTCGTGATTTTTGCTCCATGGCTGGCTACGACGCATGAGTATGATTCGGTGTTTGAGGCTCAGTATAGGCTGGTTGATAAGACTTGGTGAGTTTAATCAGTTGTATGCTCATGCTGACTAGACGGCTAATATATAGTACAGGTTTTCTTGGTTTCAAGTCATGGCAGCATACACTGGTGGTGGACTATCGCTTGCCGACCAGTGAGTGCGCTAAAATGTACTGTGGAACATGAATGAAGTACTAATACTTTTATGTTCAGGAACATGGTACCATTTCAGACTGCCTATCTCATGATATGTGAGCCATTGAGCTTCGATCGTCGAGTAAGCTGATTCATATCGAGATCCACGTAGTTCCGATGATGTTCGTTATTGTTGCTGGAAACCATGCAATGGTGCGCGTCAGGTTTATTATGCTGCACCTGCAGTTTTTACTGACTTTTCTTGGCAGCCGATCTTGTACGTCAATTCTGGAGTGATGTTTCCGTGTGGTAGGGGCTGACCTTACACGGACGTAGTTTGCGACTTGTCATGTAAGGATCTTTTCCAGAACAGAGGCATTCACCTAGAGTAATATCGATTGCTTTGTAGCTGGATCTTATCCAAACTCGTACGGGTTGGCTCGGACTCATATGCTGCTCTCTCGTTCCTTTTGGATCACCCTCGTAGGTAAGAAATTGCTCCTAACCCTGTTTTATGGTTTATATGTTAATTGGAGTTATCAGATGTTTCTTGTACTTGTCAGTGGACATATAAACTTGCAAGATGTCTGTCTAACGTTCGCTGTAGGTTCCCGAGCCACCAGACATGGTTTCTGGTGTTCTCCCTGGTTCTCTTCAGGTATATATTGTCTATCGTATCAGGTAACGCCTACTCACGGATACACCCTAGCGCGATTGAATGGGTAGGCTTCGCGGTCCTAAGTATGCCTATATTCCTTACCAATGTGTGGGCTTTTCTGATCGGCTGCTTCATTAGATAGTGGCCTTGCGGTATATGAATCCTTACCCATTGGTGTGCGTGTCGTGGGTGGTTTATTCCAAGGGATTGCTGTGAGAGCGTCTGGGTTCTCTATGTTCCCTCTGTCGAATTTTGCTCCAGCTTTATTGTGAGTGTTCAAGCTCGTGTTATAACTGATGGTGATCTCTGAGGAATGTTTGGGTAGGTTTCTCTACGTGGTGATGATGTATATCGCGGTATGTCTGGTTCTTCCTAGCTACAATTAGGTTCTAGTGCTCACTTGTGGACAGGTGTATCCCGTACGTTGTTTTTACGTTCTGTTTCCTATGAGTTAACGCAGCTTTTCAAAGATTGCCATGAGTATCCGCTCAACGAACGTGTAAGTCTCTCATGTACCTCCCTGTCGTTAGCATCTGTTAACCTAGTCCCATAGCTACGAAGAACGTTCTTTAGGAGTATACGAGCTCGAAGAGCAAGACGAATATGAGGAACCTAAAGATATAGAGAAAATTAAAAACAGGAGAGAACGAATCATGAAATATTTCGGTTGGCATTTTCGTAGACAGATGTCCATTGGTAAGCCCCTCCGACAGCTCTCAACCTGATAGCAATGATGAACTAACTTCGGAGAGCGCAGATATCTGGTGGCTCGTCTGGGGTGTATTCATTATTGCGATAATGGAACGAAATAATCTCATGGATCAAGACAAAAAGTGGTTTGATTTGTTTAGAGTGATATTTGAGCTTGTTTCGGCTTTTGGAGGGATTGGTTTGAGCTTGGGATTTCCTGATGTTCGTATTTAAGTTTCATCGTGCTTTTCATGAGGGCTGATGAGTGTTTATCTTCAATGTAGGATAACTATTCGTTCTCGGGAACGATGCGACCGTTGTCGAAGTTGATTATCATTGTGATCATGTCAGTGTTTTCCCCCTTTCCTTCTGGATGGGATGGCTGATTGGAGCTCGGGTTATGTAACAGGGTGAGAGGAAGGCATAGAGGATTACCCGTTGCCGTGGATAGGGCGATTGTGCTGCCTAAGGATTTGGTTACACAATCTCAAGGGGGTGATGTGCCAAGTGGTGGTGGTGCGGAGAAGCCGGGTTTGGAGACGACGAGGAACCCGCAGCCGTTGTTTTCTGATTTTGGTGCTTGACTTTTGGTTTTCCATTCTTTGGGTTTTGTGTGGTTATTTAGAGAAGATCTCATCTCTGCTTCGTCTTCTGTGAAGACAAGGAATGCTATACCTTTGTGGCTGAGACCTACTTAGTGGCCGTGTGAGGGAAATTTCTCTTTGTATAGAGATCAGCAGTTTCGACAGGATGTTACCGAGAGCGTATTTCGCGTAGGAATGGAGGTGTTCATTTAGACTTCTTCTGAGGTGCCCAACTGTGTCGACTTGCTTCAGGAATTCGCTCACTTAATATCTTGGCATGGATGTACTCACGGAATATTACGAACTTGAGTCTAGGTGAGAGATAATGTGTAGAATCAGTCAGCAGCGGCTTCGGTATGGGGGACAATCCTTGATCCAGACCGCCGGAATGCACTCGTATGACAGCGAACGTTTGAAGAATTCAGCCGCAGCTGTGGCGTGCTCATTATCTCAAGCCCATCAATTCTCTAAATGTTGTATGATTGTTATGATGTTCTAGTAGCTATCGCGCGCTGTCCGCGCTGTCATCACGTAGGAAAGTAGTAGGGTCCGAACACTCAGGGGAGATTAAATACTCAACACTCGGTGTCGCGGTGCAGGGAAGCTGCTTTAGCTCTTGGGCAAGCTCATCTCGCTTGGACCTTCCTTCCTCTTCGCCTAGTCATATACTACCGATACCGACTCTCGCGTACAATCAATAATTCATCCGCGCCCCTAGCGCTGGTGTGTTGGTGGCTGACATATTGGCTCTCAGGCACAATGACACGAACGGATCAAGAACAAGTCTTCGACGCGACAAATCAACCCATGACCAATACCGAAACCATACCTCAGCGAATTTACGGGTTTCTCAGCGACGAATGTACATTCTATAGAGTGCACCTCACTGCATTCATTGTTATTCCTCTCATTTCGGCTGCGGTGTTCTACGCATGCAATGGGAGGTACCACGTCGAGTTTATCGATGCACTATATTTGTGTTATTCGGCGATGACAGATACGGGGCTTGCGACGGTGAATATGTCGACGTTGACGCCGTGGCAGCAGGTGATATCGTATTTCTTGATGATGATAGTGAGTTCTGTGTTTTTCTCCCGTAACGTTAATATTGAGGGGTGTCTGTAGGGCGACATTACGGTTGTTTCGTGGATCATGGTGCTTGTTCGCAAGTGAGTCTTTCCTAACCCTGTCATTCGACTGTAATTTACTTTCTTTGTAGGCGTTTCTTCCGCAACCACTGCGAATACATCATGGCAGAGATTGCTATGAAGAAGAAGCCTCTACGATCTCGTACTGAGCTCTTGAAGAGCATAACCGCGCCCAAGTGGATCTCCTATAATCCAACCAAACCACCACTGTCTGAGGACCAGTCACAGTCGGCCCCTATCCAACCGACAATTGTCATCGACGTTCCCAGCGCTGACACCGCTCCAGTCACGCCAGTCGTCGCTTCTGCTCCTCCGTTGATCACTACGACTGCGCCGACACCTAGCCAGACTCTCCTACTCGCGGCGGACCAAGTCCCGCCTGTAGCCTCGGCTACTACCCCGATTGGAATCTTGAACCGGCGTCGCATGACACTGGACTCAGAGAAGGACATTATAGAGCTGCATGAGGAAGTTTTATTGAACGGAGATCCTTGGTCGTCTTCCCCGACGCGGATCGGTTCAATTCCTCTACCTCACTCTCATTCGACTTCTCAGCATGTGGATTTTGCCTTATCAAGTGGAGTAGCCCCTAGGGATGAAGGGCTCTATAGGACGTTTGGAGTCAATGGTGAACTGGGTATGTTTCCAGCAAACGTCCACTGCCCAAGTGCACTGCTAATACCCTTGAACCAAGATAGAATACCACTCCCCGAACGCGGACGTACCTTAACAATCACCAGCACCCGCCACAGAGAAAACCCAACCCTACCCAACACACCTCATCCAACAGCTACCTCCCAAAAGTACCGTAACTTTGGAGAATTTCCAGGTCCACTTCAAATTATGCAAAGGCTCGCGAAGCGTGCTGCACCAAAAACGTATCAAAAGTTTAAACGCAGTATGACTATGCCTAGTTCGCGTACGCTCGAAGGGAAGGACAAGTCGTATCTAGATTTTGATTTGAAGACGGGTAGGAATTCGGATTTTAGGACGGAGACCTTGAGTGAGAACGAATTGGAGAAGTTGGGTGGGACGGAATATAGGGCTTTGAGGTGGTTGACTTGGGTTGTTCCTTTGGTGCGTGAGCTTACCTTCTATTATGTGTATTTGAGAATGAGATTTTTAACTTTGTGCTTCCCTTCTGACAGTATTTCTTCGGAACCCAGATCCTCGCGTTCACCATTTTCGCTCCGTGGCTATCAACCACAAGTAAATACGACGGCGTGTTTCAAGCCCAATATCGACTCGTCAATAAATCTTGGTAGGAGGAACTAAAAACTGACGATGCTCCACAAGCTTACCCAAGGCTCTTCACTAGGTTTTCACTTTTTCAGGTCATGGCAGCCTACACTGGCGGTGGATTATCTCTAGTTGATCTGTAAGCTAATTCTCGTGTTTCCACGCTTTATTCTCTTTATATAACTCGCTATGACTAGGGGCATGCTGCCGTTCCAGACTGCCTACCTCATGATTTGTGAGTCATACACTTATATCTCTCAGTCAACTTAAGCCAGACTATAGCGTCCTAGTCCCCTTAATCTTCGCTATCATTGGTGGAAATCATGCTATGGTGCGCATATATTCACTTTTAATCGAAGCGTGCTGATTGGTTCGATTAGCCAATATTGTACGTCCCTTCGTTTTGAGATCTCTCGTGCCCGTTGATTCAGGAGCTCAAACCATCTCTGGTTAGCTTGCGATTTTTCATGTGAGTGTCAGTTCATTGTATGATGGGTATTGAAGGTCTTACTTTGCACCTCTAGCTGGGTTTTGTCGAAGACTGTGAAGAAGGAATCGGATGCTTATGCTGCGTTATCCTTCTTACTGGATCATCCTCGCAGGTATGTACCCATTGCAAGTCTCTACGATATTCATTGCCCTAACGTCAGATCGTAGATGTTTCCTGTACCTGTCAGTGTTTCATATTCTCTACGATAAACACCCTTCTAACGTAGGACATTTACTCCCAGTTTCCCGAGCCATCAGACCTGGTTTTTGTTATTCTCACTCGTTCTATTCAGGTCTTGCTCACACTCATCTATCTTGGCTCATTGCTAATCGATGTTGTATACAGTGCAATTGAATGGATAGGCTTCGCGGTCCTCAGTGCGTTTATTCTTTCTTCCCTATCCCACTCACATCGTGCTCAGTGTACTGAATAGATAGCGGATTAAGCGTATACGAATCGTTACCTGTAGCTGTTCGCGTTATTGGTGGCCTTTTTCAGGGAGTTGCTGTTAGAGCATCTGGATTTTCGATGTTTCCGTTGGCGAGCATGGCTCCCGCTCTGTTGTGAGTGTCATCTGTTTTTGAGCAAATATTGGGTTTATCTCTGATGATTTGGTAATGCAACTAGGTTTCTTTACGTCGTGATGATGTATATCGCTGTGTACCCTGTATGCTTTCCCTCCGTTTCTATCCTTCATTGACCTGAGTCGACTTGGTATAGATCGCCATGAGTATTCGCTCCACGAACGTGTAAGCTTTCTCATCCATTCTCCGTTTAACGTTGACTGATCATCACGGTCCAGGTACGAAGAACGTTCCTTGGGAGTCTACGAACTCGAGCAAGAAGACGAATACTCCGAACCACAAGGTCTCGAGAAAATCAAAGATACTCGGGAACGAATTATGAAATACTTTTACTGGCATTTCCGTAGACAAATGTCTATCGGTACGTTCCTCTGACACCTAGTGCACAAAGCAAATCGGCTGATGCCTCTGTGCGTTAAAAGATATATGGTGGCTTGTATGGGGCGTGTTCTTCGTTGCAGTCGTGGAGAGGAAAAATCTAATGGACGATGATAAGAAGTGGTTTGATTTGTTTAGGGTTATATTTGAGCTTGTTTCGGCGTTTGGTGGGATTGGGTTGAGTCTTGGGTTTCCTGACGTTTGTTTTTGGATCTTGCCCATCGTCGTAATATGCCTGCTGACCAAGAGCGATTATTTACATAGGATAACTACTCGTTTTCTGGAGCGATGCGCCCATTGTCGAAGTTGATTGTTATGGTAATTATGTGAGTACGAGATGATCCCTCCTGTGGAGGGCTGAGGGCTGATGGTTTATTACTTGGGTAGGGTTCGAGGACGACACCGAGGATTACCTGTTGCTGTAGACCGCGCGATTGTGCTTCCTACGGATATGGTCACCCAGCCACAAAGAGCTGCGGATACAATGACTGTAGGGAGTGAGAAACCGGAGAGGATGCACACTCCTCAACCGTTATTCTCAGATTTTGGTGCATAATGTTTATTTATTTGGCATTTTGTCGCTTTCGATAGGCCCTTGACGGGATCTTTATTTTGCTTGTGCTGTCTCGCTTTTCGTTCATCTTGCATACGTGTCGAAGCATTGTTTTCCTAGTATCACCTTCTGTCTGTAATGAATACATGATGTATACCAGAACCATGTATATAGGGCTACTAGCAGTACTACTAGTCCATCAACTCATCTACTTCTTCCTCGTCGTCACCTCCAACCATGTCATCTACGACCATTCCAATAGCCATATCCATAGCTGCCTTGGACATACGTGGTAGACGACCTGCACGGAGTAATGGGTGATGTTTAGGGTCTAACTCTTCCTCCTCTTCCTCGTCACCCGATGCTGCCGATCCAGCATCATCCTCTCCTTCGCCTTCGGCATCCTCATCTCCTTCAGCATCTTCGTCTTCCTCCTCAGAGTCCGAGCCCGAGTCCGAGCCCGAGTCGTCGGAGCCTGATACTTCGTCATCTGATGATGCAGCAAAATCTTCATCGGACGAGTCGCTTTCGTTACCCAGGCTGTGAATGGTCAAAGGGCCTGAAGGAATCATTTTCTCTGGTTTATATGGTTCTTCTGGAGGAGTTCTTCCACCGGCAGTACCAAATATATGTCGGTGCTCCTTGACCCATTTCTCTATCCCTTCTTTTTCTTTGGAATCGACCATAGAAAATTCCGTTTCCTCTCCAAAATCCTCTTCCTCCTCTTCCTTCTCCTCCTGCTGCATACTCTCCCCATTTGCACCATTTTTGTCCAAGGAAGAACTATTATTCTGGGAAGGACGAGATCTTCTTGTGAGAATGACGGAACAGGTTTTTCCGATCCCGCCTATAATTCTGAGGCCTTCCGTTTTTCCAATTAAGTCCTCTACAGCCCAGAATTCACAGGGTTTGGATTCGCCCCAGAGAATACCTTGAGGCATGAACCATAGACTTCCGGGTTTAGCGGAACGATAGGCTTCGATGCCGGGTACACCGTCTGGATTCGCGTTTTTTCCTAGACCGGGAACGGCGCTTTTGAATATGGTTGGTGTGGGTTCGTAGATGGGTATGTTTAGGTGACTGAGGAGGTCACGGAGGATGGGTAGAGATTCGGTATTTTTGGGGTAGGTTGTTGTGGTGGGAGTTTCGCCTGTGGTGGTGTCATAGAATGTGGTCTCCAGAGGGGTGGAAAGTTTGGCATCAAGGCCAAAGATGATTTGTGGTTTCTCAGCAGCGTCGTTGGAAGCGGATGTGGATGTGGATGGCTTAGTACTTCCACGGGTTGTAATAGGTTGGGAGTCGGATGATAGGATGACAACCGTCCAATGAGGTTTTGTTTTACCACGGGTTGGGAGGATGAACGCGCGGCGGAGGATTGAGAGTGGGATCGGTGGACCTTCGGGCGATTTGGTTGAGGAGTTGAGGAAGAGGATAGAATTCTGGTGGATGTGTATTTCCACTTTTTTGCGTATGGGAGAAGTGGCTGAGATAGGTTGGAGAGTGTATATTGGTCGACCAGTGTCTGAAGTGGCGCTTGAAGTTTCGGGAGGTGAGAGACGCGGTCGTTTGGCGCCTGAATTTACATCCGTGTCTTCTCGTAAGCGTTTGCCGCTGTCTGAGCGGCTGAGAGAAGATAGGATGGTAGCGATTGAGGATTGGTTTGCGGGCCATTCTGCCCGAATGTCAGGTGTCGAGTGTGGGGAAGGTTCAGCACCACTGATCAATCGAACGAGATTGTCCAGGGCAAGTTCATCCGCAGGTGTACTTCTTAGCCCTTTGAGTACGCTTTCTGGTATATGGGGAGAGATAGCGTGGAATGTGTTTGTTGAGGGCTCCATATGCTCTAGAACGGGGCTGTGGGATAAAGGGCGTGTATTCTGGGGACTTTTTCGGGTGAAGATAGAGCACAGTCTGTTTGGAATAAACCCAGAGATGACTTTACTGGATAGAAAGACACGTCAGCTTAATCATTATTATGGAGCATAAGAACAGACTTTTAAGGCCAAGGTAGAAGCGGAGAAGAGACCAAGAAGCTGGTCCTCAACAGGGGCAAGGTCAATGGCGAACGCGCTGAACGCGGTGTCACATGACGTCACTTACGCGTGAGATGATCTTCCGAGTACCGATATCCAGTGAGATGGGGCCGGCAACAGACGGTCAAGCTTGGACCTTCCATAACCTCTATCAACTCACATTCCAGCGTATGCTCAGCCGAATGAAAACTTGTCGTCACAGAGCTCTTGGTGGCGATGAATGTCCTCGATGCAATTTATTTCCTTGATATAATTCACCCACCTACGGGACTCAGAACTTTTCCCAAGGATAAGTTCGTCCAAATTGAATAATGCGCAGCACGCTTATTCAGAAAGAAGGAGAAAAACCAGTAGCTCCCGACGGAAATAGACCATGCACCTCAGCGAAGATTGGAAGCCAATGCAGACTTTGGTTCTCAGATACATACTCCGAACACTTTCTCCCTGGTAAAACGATGCCGTCTGTGTTCTTGGGAATCTCGTGGCCTGCCTCGAGGTTTTTCCGCCCTGTTTCTCTAAACATTCGTTAGAGTCACCAGGCCAGCGTCTTCTCACTCTCTGAATGATTTTCAGGCGGCGCACTCTCGGACATCCTCTATCTGGCAGGACAGTATATAGTTACCAGACTTAATGCGTCGAGGAAAGGACCCGCCGCAATACCTGCAACATAATGTTCACCCTTGCTAGCTGGGGCTCCCTTACCCTTCTCCTCTCCTCTGCTATAGGCACACAGGCTAGGAAAATTGCCAACACAGGTGGAACCATCATCCTCGAGGAGGCGTGGACGATTCCGGACCTTATATTTCAGATAGGGTAAGCTAATCCACCCCTTTGACGGGCCATCTTGCTGAAACTCGGGATCTTCAGCAATACTAATGCAGCACTGGGTAGATATCACGTGTTTTCTCACTATCAACACTGACGACAGTGACCCGCATCATTAAGGTGGCACCAACGCTGAACTAAAGGCCAACTTGTTAGATATCCATAACCAGAGGCTGAGGTTCATGAATGAAAACCATGTTGATTATGTGCGACGCTATATTCTCATTCCGTCATCCCACTCTCATTCTTCACCTCAGATGGTTCTTTCCTTAGCCAGCCCTGGTATTCAAGGCATTTCAGATCCTGCTGCCGCAGAGAGTATGGCCGTCATGACCAATAACATCCTCGCTCAGAGTATCTCGAACAATACCCTGCGTTTTGGTGCCTTTGCCGCACTTTCTATGCATAATGCTACGAATGCAGCACTAGAACTGAAACGGACTGTCCAAGAGCTCGGTTTTCTTGGTCAGCCTATCTCTCAGAGTGGAACTTGGAGAACGTCTTGACATAATAAAAATAGGCGGATTGGTGAACGATTATCAGCAGTCCGGTGCTGACAATGGTAAATAGCCAAAGCGCCATCATCTCGAGCATTCGTCTGACGCTTGGCGTTGAAAGCCACTCTTCTCTATTATGATACGCCAGAATTCGACGTTTTCTGGGAGATGGTCTCTGAGCTCAACGTGCCAATATACTTCCACCCCCGTTCAGGCATTACACAAATCAAGAGCCTTACTATCGGTCACGCTCCATGGCTTGGAGGACCAGCCCAAGAGTTTGCGGCCACTTTGTCCAATCACATCCTCGGGTAAGAGCTTCCGGATGTCTCTCATCAAGTTGCTTAGCTCGGTTCGGTTGAGCAGATTGTGTACGAATGGTGTCTTCGAGTAAGATTGTACCCATTTTTTCTATCCATATAAAGTACATTGACGGCTTTGAACCTAGTCGCTTCCCTAAAGCGAAGATTATCGTCGGGCATCTCGGTGAACGTATTCCCTCGGATTTGGTCCGAATCGACAATCGTAAGTCAAGACTAGACCAGTAAGAGATGCACCTCTAATGTCTCTTGAAATAGAGCTCATGCGACAAATACCCCTCGGCATGCCCATGAAACTAAACGTGACCGACTACTGGAAGAAAAATATCTGGGAGACGACCTCTGGTAACTTCGGCACTGAGTTGTTGCAATTCCATATGGAGACGATTGGATTGGATCGCATTATGTACTCTGTCGATTATCCATTCGTGAGTGCCTTCAACCATAGTATAGCACTGATATTTGACGTCCTTGATTTCAGGTCATGATTGACGAGGGTGAAGCGTGGGTGAAGACGTTGCCAAAGGTGTTGTCGAAGAAACAGTTTGATACTCTGACGCGTGGAGTGGCTATCGAGCTGCTTGGATTAGACAAGTGACAAATTGGGTTTGCTAGTAATCTCCTCTGGACAATTAACATGTTCATGGTCTGATTGAGCAAATTCTCTATCCTAGTCGATAAAATGTATTCTGGCTCCATTTAAGAGTCGACCTGTAAAAGGATATATAAGAGTGTGTCGATCAGAATACTGCGCTTCAACTCACCTTCCGTTGCACCTTCCACCATGAGGATTTGACCAGTAATATAGCCAGAAAGTTCTGGGAAGATAGAAAGACTTGAGTGGCTACATCGCAGAGCATTCCGAATTACTGGATAAGTGTCTTACACCAATCCAAGGATCCGGCTCTAGTCTCGGGGCTCACGTTCAGCACTCACACAGCTATTGCTCAATAAATAATAGCAGGGCTTTTGAGACTTGGATGCTTTTTCCGCCATAGGCGTGGAGTTGTGATCAGGATGTGTATCAGCGTTGAGATCAGGACAACGGCTCAGGATCGCGGCTCAACCAGGACCCTTTACCGCGTACCTTAGAAGAGCCTAAAGATCTTGAGCTGGTCCTTCCGCTAGCTCCAGTTTTGTCAGAGGCGATTGACACGCAAGTTTGAGTTCTCAAGTTTTAGATCAAGTATATTGTTTAGGTTGTGCTGCATTACAATAAATCGAAAATCAGGATATAAAAGCATACTACTTAAGCAATTCTGAGCTGGCTGTTTGGAGATTGTGATCGTCAACCAAGAAGCCATGGTCCCGCTACTCTGTGGGAGAAGCTCGCTCATGTGCCAGTATTTGCGTGCCAGGTACTTAGGAAGTAGAAATTGACCGGAAAACTCGGCATGACTGGTGCAGCTTGCTGGACAATTGACACTGCGGTGTCACTCAACTGAAAGAGCTGGAATGGGAGGCAGAGATTGGCGCTCAGTGCTTGAGGTGTGAGCTGTTTTAAATGCTCTGGCTTATCGCAGTGCTCAAGATTTGGGGACGAGTTGGGGGAGGGCGAACCTAATGGGAATCACCATCACAGTGTCCTCAAAGGATAAGGGTAGAGAGTAGTCAGAGAAGTTGCTATAAACCGCTGAGGACATACCTACCGAGCGCGCATGTCGACTCGAACAAGCAAGCTCCCCTCACAATCGGTGGCCACAGAATTTTCACATGACTCTGATGCATGATGGACAAAGAATTGAACGACGTAAAATCCCTGGCTATTGTTGACTGGTACTTTGAGAATAAATATGTATGGATTTTTGCATTACAAGTTCATATACTCCTTTTCTAGCGCAAGGGCAGAAAAACAAGAAAACGGAGAGGTTTGCTTGGCAGAGTCTGTCACCTGTGGCATAAGCCAAGACCCTGACTCCAGCGGATCAACCCATCACAGAAATCACTCATCCTCGGGATCACCCGCGCTAACTATTCGTAACGGCGCCGGTCCCGACTCGGCTCGCCGAAAGTACTTTTGTTATGAGCTCGTTCACTACTATGTATCTCATTCTCTCAAATCTCGTGGTAGCGATAATTGTCATAAACATGCCCCTAGTTTGGCTTTGGCCTTCTACCTTGTCTACCACTTTTTATCTTATCTCTACTTATCTTATCTCTACTTATCTTATTACATGACGTTCTTCGGCATATCCGGCGATCAATTCATCAATCGTGGAGGACAGTCGAGTCGGGGATTTCTCTTGGGAGAAGATTAGTCTAAGGGCCCCAACTCCCGACGACGCGACCATCTTTTGGGCGCGCGAAAGCTACTTACTATCAGCGGACTGCCTGTCATCCAACGACTGACACTATCTGTCTCACATGGATTGTGTAATCAGTGGAATCTCAGGCACCTTCCGCGTTTAACTCAGCACATCATCATCAACTTGAACTATGTTATTCGACCACGCTATCCCCAGTGGATCTGAATTCATCTCCCCTACTCAAGAAATGCAGAACCTGGAGCTTAATGGTCCTGACGAGACCTCGACAAATACTCTTGTTCAGGACGCATTGACAAATATTTTCCACCCCAGACAGAGTGCCCTCAGGGCTGCTGATAGCCGATGTCGACTTGATGACTTGTTGCGTGGTATGCTAGATTATGCACCGACCCCGACTGGCAGTCGTTTTGTTGCCTCCGCTCTTTATTCCGCGCATTCAAATGGTGATGAGGCCGTAATCGAGCTTGCAAAAGCCTGGTTGGACCACCTCTTCCTCCCAAGTATGATTCATGTCCGTCTCTACGCGTTATCCCTCTGACTTTGGACTTAGTTTTGATGATGGCTCGCGCAGAGCAGGTGTCAGGTTATATCAGCGATACTACCGTTGATAGAAATTCTCTTCGAGGCAGAGTAAGTACCCAGCGAATGATTTACTAGTTCAGTGCTGATAATGTGCTTCAGGCTGCTGCCCGAGAGCGATATCACTGCCCCTTCACAGGTTATATTGAGAAATCATATGCAGAACGGCTCGCATGGGAAGGCAGAGATATGTCTGATGTTCCTCTGCACCATATGAAGTTGGCATACATCCTCCCGCGGTCATTGAAACATCTCTCAAATTCGCCTGTATCCCAATGCGTTCGTCCATGTTATTCTGAATCATTCTCTTACGTCTGATCCTCATTATTTCAAACGGAGCGACCCTCCTCGCACTTATCAGATGTTTCAAGCCTGGACTGGCCTCAACTTCCGATCGTTCAAAAAGAAGATTAAATCACCCGCTAACGCACTTTACATGACAAGTGAAGAATATACAAACTTTTGTCATTTTAACTCTTACCTCGAAGCGGTTGGACCTTTTTCTGCTATTTCCTACTCTCTGACTCATTTCATTTCATTTCAGATAGAGGGAAGCCGTAACGTATATCAAGTTCGATTCCCTCAAGCACGCTACTATTTGAGCTGTGGCGCTGCCACTGCGCAAGCCACGTACATCTCGGATGATCCAGCGATAGAGGTCCCTGATCCGGAACTTCTCAGAATACGCGGGGCCTTTACAAGGGTTCTCAACGGCTGTGACGTTGTAAACAACTTCGAAGAAGTCTTCTGACCCAAGGTCTGCAAAGGACTGCCATGAGGCGATAGACCGCCAAGCCTACATTCCTTTTGTGTTGCCCAAATGCTCCCTATTCCAAGCGATGTATCATGCGACACGTCGACCGTCCATGTAGCGAACTATCATATTTTTGAGGATACGCCATCGTAAGTAATCTAAGTGGTGTATTTGTCAACTCTACGGCTCATACTGACAAGACCAAAAACTAAATGTCCTCTGGTTTATTTAGAAGGCGGCCTGGTGATAGAACGAATAAGTAAGCCTGTGAGAAGCACCCACACCTCTAGTGACTCACCTTCCATACCACCATCAATGAAGAGGACTTGACCAGTGATATGGCCAGAAACCTTCGGCGAAGACAGTAACACAACCTGCGGAGCTATGTCCTGAGGCAGACCGACTTTCTTCATCGGAACACTGTATGGCATACACCATCAATCTCTCAAATATAAGAAATAAGATAAGGTTCTTACGTTGCGAGAGCAGTGTAGACGACGTCAGGGTTTTTCAAGATATCCTGAACCATCGGCTATATTTTCTATTTGTAAACTGCTGTTCTAAGGGTCAGAGAACTTAATAGTGTACTCACCGTCACAACCCAGCCAGGACCAATCGAGTTAATCCTGGCTTTGGGTGCAATCTTGACAATCTCGTTCTTGATGGACATCACAAACCCGTACATCAAAGCTACGAAAGAGAGGGAATCAGAAAGTTTAAGTCTAACATTCAAGTCAGAAAGTCAACCAACCGCTCTTCGACGCCGCATAATCCGAATCAAGCGCTTTCCCTACACACAGAGAATCAACAATCAGCACTCCATCTCATTACAGCAATAATCAGAAGAACAAAAAACCACCAACCATACTTCCCCGCAGTACTCCCAATAATCAAAATCGAAGCTCTATCCTTAACTTCCTCACTCGCAACCTCAAGTCTCTTCAAATACTCCTTCGTCATGATAAAACACGAAGTCAAATTAACATCAATAGTGCGTTTCCACCTCTCCAGCGAGATCTTCCACACCGGTTCCTTCACGCTCGAAACAATAGCATGATTCAATATCAAGATATGCACAGGCCCAAAAGTAGAGGTGGCGCTGTCGAAGAGTTGAGTTACAGCTTGTTCTTCTGTGAGGTCTGCTTGGAGTGTTTGGATAGTTTGGGTACCGAATTGTGAGAGGAGGGGTTGGAGGGTGGTTGAGTTGGTGTTGTAGTGTGCGGTTACTTTTGCTCCTTGTTCTGTGAAGAGGATGGAGGGTAAGTTGGTTAGATGGGACTTTTAGGAGATGAAAGGTGGGTATGTACCAGCAAAGAGACGAGTAATTTCGAGGCCGATACCGCCGCTTGCGCCTAATTCGATCAAGTTATAAATTGGAAATAATGGGATCGAGACTCTGATACTCTAACTCACCAGTTACCAGCACATGAGCACCGTCTAAGCCTAGGTCTAGTGGCATGACAAGCAGGAATCTGTGTTAGAAAGTGGGGGGAGAGAGAAGAGGAAATTGGACCGGAGTAATCCTGAGCTCGAGTCGAAGTAGGCTTAAGAACTGGTGAACCCTACGCTTAGGGTGATCAATAGAAGCACCCCCACACGTTCATCCGGACGCGGAGAATATCTTAGCTTCTCGATCTCCATGTAATGACGACATGTGTATATCGAGGATTTTTGCCGTCGGAAAGCTTATTGTGTCGGAAGCAAATCTCATTGAATGGAATGTGCGACGCATGGTAGAATACACAATCAAAGTCCAACCTCTTCCGGTTTATACACAAGTTGACCTAATCAACCAAAATACCCAATCATCAACCGTCGACACCTCATCAAAATCGGTTTTAACAAGGCAAGCGTACCTTCCATACCACCTTCAACCATCAACACCTGTCCCGTAACATGACCCGAAACCTTCTGCGACGACAGAATAACAACTTGCGTAGCAATATCGTACGGTACCGCGACCTTCTTCAATGGTGTCCTTAAGATGTAATAAGGGTTAGTTTTCGAGTTACGTGAAGGAGGGAGCAAGAGCGAAGTGGGTTTACTAACGTCGCTTTGGTTAAGTAGACGACTGCGGGATCTTTCAGAGCTTGTTCTGTCATTGGCTGACGATGGGCACGACGTGAGCAGGCAGGCAGGAGGGTGAGTTGTAGTGTGAGCACGTACGGTTTTTACCCATCCCGGAGCTACAGTGTTAACTCTCCCTTTCGGTGCAATTTTGACGATTTCATTCTTGAGTGACAGAGTTAGGCCGTACATCACAGCTAACGCTTGTCAAGTAGGATCAAGTTAATTGCGATGTAATGAACTCACCACTACAACAAGACGCATAGTCCGCTCTCCCAGCATCCCCTATCGACTCATCACAGTGCACAAAATCAACAAACGCTGGAAAGTAAGTAGTGAGTACGCACCGTATTTCCCATCCGTACTCCCAATCATAACAACCGCAACATTATCCAACACCCCACTCGCATCCACATTCGCATTTACATTTACGCTGGCATTGGTCCCCGAAGCCACCTCAGCCAACCTACTCAAAAACTCCTTCACAACAACAAAAAACGAAGTCAAATTCGTATCTAACGTATTCCTCCATCTCTCCAAAGACATCTGCCAAACGCATTCGTCTTCGCGGGGCCATATCCCATGACACAATACTAACACTTGCACGACTCCGAAACTCGAAGACGGCGAGTCGTTGTTGGGAGAGGTACTGGCTGAGTGAAAGAGTCGTGTCACAGTAGATTCGTTTGTTAGATCCGCTTGTAGAAGTTGTAAAGATTGGGAACCGTATTGTTTGAGTAAGGGTTGGAGTGAAGAGGAGTTGGTGTTGTATACGGCTGTTACTTTAGCTTTTTGGTCTATATCATGATGAGACGACTCAGCTGATTTGGCTCAGCCTTCCTTTGTTAGATAGCGCACCGAGGAATAATCGGGTGATCTCGAGACCGATGCCTCCACTAGCGCCTATGAAGTTGATTCGTACTCGTTGAGTCAATGTATGCGGGTGATTGAGGGAGGGACGGGGTGTTGACCTGTGATTAGGACGTGAACGTTTTCGAGACCCAGATCCATTTGGTTTCGTTAAAATCGATGGGGGGCGAGGTAGATGGAGATGGCGAAGAAGTAAGGGAAGGGGAGGCTTGGGGGACTGATCATACGCGAAGCTTTGCAATGTCTAATTTTGGTATAGTGTACTTTTCACTGATAACGCGATTGTATGCGATACAATTTACACTTGAGCGCCTGTACTGTATGTACAGAGGATGATATCAAATATCCTCTGGTTTATTCAGCAGTCGTCCTAGGGCGATTCAGATGAGCACAACGTACTATTCCAAGTCCACCAGTTGAAGTTCTAACTCACCTTCCATACCTCCTTCGATCATGAGTACCTGTCCAGTGATATGTCCCGACACTTTTTGTGACGAGAGTAATACGACTTGAGGAGCGATATCCTGCGGCATAGCGATCTTCTTCAAGGGGGTC
>JANIEX010000251.1:0-42943 GCA_027627405.1 Leucocoprinus birnbaumii
CTATCTGATCCCTTCTCAGGCCATGAGCAATGCCTCCTTCGCCTCAGGCGCCTCAGACCTCTACGACGAAGACATGCATGCCGAAGACCACACCCAAATTACCCAAATACAGCAAATCGCCGGAAAACCCAAGCTCACCAGAGCTGTCACCAAAGTCCTTCCACGGCGACTCAGCCGTACCAAATCAGCGAGCATCCTAACCCCCGTCGCAGAAGCCAACCTCGTAATCGGTGTCTCCATCCAAGAATCCACTCTGACCGAGACCATCCCCCTCGACGCTGTTAAACTAGGAACAACCGTGACAGTATCTGCTCCCGGAAGTAAACTAAACAACAAAAGCACTACTCGCTCCAGGCGCACTCTTTCCGTCAGTAGTGGTACTGGCGCCAAATGGCTTGAACGCGCCAGAAGCATTACTCAAACCATCAACTCCAAGCTCAAACCAAAACATTCTTCTCTGAGCCCTTCATCGTAATTTCTCGCCATCGTCGGACCGCCCTTCCCAAACCAGATCACCTCTGCCGTCGAGACACCGTCGCTTGCCTCGTGTTCCATCTTCTCTCTTGNCGTCGTTTCTNTTTCCCTCGGGGTCTTTTTCCATTGTCGTCGTTCTTCGCATCGTTTTCTCAACCGCCGCCGCCACTACCATAAATTCAATGCTTCTTCTCACTCGCGCCATCTNCTTCAATTCGCCCTATTCTCAATTACACATCTATCCATGCACGGTCATACTTATATCAATCAACCTCTCACATCAAACTCCACCCACTCACCTACCTACTCACCCACTTACTCACCCTTCTCCCCTTGTCAAACGTCAAACCAGGACATACATTTCCCGACTTCTCTTCCCATTCTGCTGTTTTTCTACTTATGAACACCTCTTTGTTCTCTTTGGGATAACTCTCATTACTTGTGTATTATTGGATCTTTCACTTTCACAAACATTTACTCAGGACACTCAAACTTCCTCTCAAGGTTCAGGATAGAGTACTTCATACATGTACACACGAACCTTGCATCTCATAGAATTCACACACACCAACATATCGGAAAAATAAACATCTTTTAGCCATTACAGGCACTCGAAGAATGCTGTACACTTTCCATCAAGAACACTCCATGTGGACTTTCTATTCATAGCTCACTAAGGCACACCAAATTTCCAATGCACAACAGGCATTTATCACAAGTCATGAATTACTGCACAGCATACTCGCGGTTTCATCGGGTTAACCGAGAAAACAGGTTTAGCGTGGACGAGGAGGATAAATTCGGGTGAAGTGTAGGTAGGTAGGTTAGTGGGCTCAAACGCTATACATAGACAACAAAAAAGCAAGAGAACACTACATGGGCCGAGGCCCTTCTATGTACACCTATTCCTGGCCAGTTGCGATATGCCATAGCTTCTTCATAAGGTCCGCGGTAGGATCATTCACGCCCTCGAACCTCGCAAACGCTACCGTCTCGAGCGTATTCGTATACTTACGCAAATATGGTGCATACTAGAAGCAAAGAAATGAGGAGTGTGAGTATCGTTGGCCACATGCAATAGAACAATCAGAAACCAAGTATCCCAAACCGAAACTAAATCAAATTCCTCCACCCAAAAAAAGCAAGTTCAAAGATCCAAAATTCAAATCAAGATACTCACCACTCGTACACACTGGCGATACCAGCCCCACGTCTCCCAAGCGTTCCATTCATCGCGGCCCCAACTATCCCTATTCTGCCAAGCCTCCTCGCCGATAATAGTTCTCGCGCAAGGATTAGGATTTGAACCGCCCGCAGAAGGTGCCAAGCATGATATAAATCCTTCCAATGTACGAGATAAAGCTGCCTTCTGTTCGCGAACGAGGGATTCTGAAGCCTTTAATGCCGTCTCGAGCGCTGGGTTCTCCACTTCATTTTGCTCTTCTAATAGCCATAATATCGTAGAGATTAACGGTGAAGAAAATTTAGAACTTTCGAGGAGTAATCAAGACAATAGACACGAACCTGCGGGCTTAGCATCCCCATCAACTTCCATCTCCTGACTAGCTTTTGCTTTTGCTCTCGCATCGTCATCCTCCTTCCTCAACGTCGCAATCTTCCTCCTCGCAATAACCACCCTTCCATTTGCCTTATCCAAAGCAGCCTTCAACAAATCCCACTCAAACGCACTTAAACTCAACGGCGATCCTGCTTCCCTTCCCCCTCTCAACTCTCCCTCAACAACCGACCCGTTCAAAAACGTCCATCCAATAACATCAGTAGGATCCACAATCTGATATTGCATCAATTTATCAAAAACGATCCCAACCATCTGTTTGTTGTGTCTCCAGAACGTCGCAGCAGCAGTTAAGATATCATTCTTCGCTTCGGAATTCCCGTACCCTCCGGCACTTGATACGCCGCCACTTGCAAGGTTACGAAGTAATGCAAGGTATCGTTCAATACCGTTTAGAAGATGCGAGAAGGAGCGGGAACCAATGTTTAAGAGTGACTGAACGGCGATGGACCGAACGAGACTATCGATATTCGTGTGCCCATCGTCGGATCCTTCGAGTTGACTCTTGAGCGTGTCGAGATGAGCAATGACATTTTCGGCATTCGCCCTTCCTCGGAATAGATTTAGCACTGATTGCGCAGCTTCATGATGCGGATGTGCTAAGTAAGAAACAATCAGTGAACAAGATCCTTCACTTATTCTGATTTCGACGTACACGGATCTTCGTATTCGAAGGCCGGCGCTGGTCCTTGCTCAGCTATGACAAAGGCTTCCGGTTCTTGCATTTGTGGAGGCAGAGTTTTAAATATGCGCTCATGGTAGGCAAGCCTTACTTCAAACTCCACGACTCGGCGAGTAAAGGCACGTTTGGGGTGTTGAGGAGCGAGTGCCAAATCTGGAACCCTATAATAGACCGTCAGTTGATAGGAGGCAAATGGGCGCAAATCAAATTAATACACGTACCATTCTTTCCAAACCCACTGGAAACCAAAGTTGCTCATGTGAACAGCGAACCATTCCGCAAACCGACGCGCAACTTCGACGTCCAAAGACTCCGAGAGAGTGGAATACAACTTCCGTATCGACTTCCCGACGGCAGGGCCAACTGTCGAGGGCGACAATTTGCACAACTCCGTGATGAGAGAAATATAGTAGATAGACTTCTGAGAAGATTCTGGTAGAACCAGGTAGGCACCAAGAATAGTCTGTCTCCCATGCCATGGTAAAAAGCCGACTCAGAGAAGAGAAGTAGAGAACGGAACTCGCCTCTAGCACCGTGCTTTCAAGTTGCCAATCTTTGTCTGGGATAGGCTCGTGCTCTACCGTTGAACCGGGCTTTGGTTTGAAAGTGCCTGAAAGGTTCCATTTCGGATATTCCAACAGAAGGCGCGCAGATTCTTTACGATTGATCTCAAAAATGTCAATCGTGTCAATTAAAGCACTACGGATGATATAGCCAGCGGGGGTGGTTGGGTCCGGTGATACCTTAAGAGTTCAGCGGGTGAACAACGGAGTTCAGGGCGGATTCACTTGCAGGACTTACTTCGCTTGTGAAGATACGGAAATAATATTCTGGCCATTCTTCCTTTTTGATTTGAGCCTCACTCCCGGCTTCGGAGGTAATGCCTTCAACTTCGATGATCTCCGGTGGAACTAATACAGAAGGTAGTTCGTATTTGGATATTGCAGTTTCGTCGGCGGTTCCTCGAAGGTACGGCTGAGGAATACAATCCGCCGTTCCAGAAAAGTCGCCTTCATTTAGTGTATCCAGGGCTGTCAGGAGACTGTCGAGCACCTGGAAATAACATTTCAGCAGCGGCCCACTAGGATACCCAAGGATACCCTTACTTCGTTTGCAGTCTCGGGTATGACCACAGTGTTCGAAACTTTGCTGTTGAGCGCAACGAGCCATTTTGCGTTTGTTGTTGAATCGCTGTAAGTATGAATAGCGGCGATCATATCAATGACGCTCGAGGGAGAGTGCGCCTTCAAAACTGAACCCGCCTGAAGACAAGCTTTCAGCAGCGCAGTGGCAAACTTCCGGCCATTACTCACTATTATAAGACCTTCACCGGCAGACAAAGCTGCTTTCTTAGCTCGACCATGGGATACACCAAACTCATCCAACACAGCAACAAAGGATTGAAGCAACGAGATCATTGACTCGGGAGAAATTAGGCCTGCAACCGTCAAATGCGCAAAGAATTGTATCTGGTTGCAAATCAGCATTGGAATGCCAAATGGCCTAGATAACCTACACATAGACGCGTTTCTCGCCATGCCACCTTGTCAAGATATCCTTGAAAGCCTCTCCAAAAATCTTCCAGGATCAAACGACCAAGCACAGGGGCGTCCGATTGTGCTGGGTCAGGCGTATTGTACAGGTTGCGGAGAAGGGCAGTGTAGAAAGGAATTTTGTATGGTTGCTCTGTCACACTGGATCGAGATTTTAGACTCATACGAGGGACATGAAGTCTCAAGGATACATACCTTATTCTGAATGCTTCGGAAATTAGGGGAATATCCGAAGGCTCATGATCACGAATTTGTTTTTCTAGTCGAGGCAGCTCTTCTAGGGCATCCTATGCGACGAATGAGCTGGTGGTACAGCAAGGAACGGAGGGTGGAGCATACCACTTCGCCGAATTTAATAATTGCAGTTTTCAGTCTGTCTTCTGGAGTCTCAATGACTTCACGCCGGCGGTCATCATAGTCGTCTGTGCGAGATTTCGGTTATGACCCCCAGTCAGATGGCACAACAGTCCGTCACCTCACCTCTATAATTTCGCCTGCGGTAGCCTCCGTGTCGGTAGCTCATGTCTAGAACACTGAAATATCACAAGACAACAGTTCAAGTAAAAATCTTCGTTGGGGTTTGGTCCTGAAGATGACCGCTGCAAGCACAGGTAAAGACCAGCGCCGAGGCAAGTTTGCAAGAACTGAACCCTGTGTCACGTGGTGTGCCAATTCTGGAAGCTGGCAGAGTCCGGGTCGCGACTGCATCTCCAAAACCAAAAGCCTCGGTCCACAGTCCTGGGTAAGCTTTGCAAGAATATTTCCTGGATTATGTTGACACAGCCCTCAGTAATGTGAAGCACATGCAATGCATCTGGCGAAATCTTGCCAGGTCTTCTTCCAACGGCCCCGGACGCGTTTCGGCCTTTTTTCCGCGACATAGCAAAACTCTGAATCCCTCGGAAAATACCCTAAATCGACCGCGAAATCATAGTACCGCAACTCCTGCTCCTCCGGTACAGACCCCTTCGCCACCCCATAAAACCCCCTCTCTCTTCCCCGATTCCACCCAACACACTCCGCCTTCCCGTCTAGCTTTATCCGCCTGCCATGCTGTTCATATAGCTCTCAAAGAACATTCTTTCGAGGATGCTTTCACGATCGTGAACACCGTTCGCTACGCCTCCCTCCCCGACGGACCACGACAGGATAAGGCTTGGGAGTCCATCAAGAGGCTCCAAGTGGACGTTCCTCCAGGAGTCTCCGCGCGCCTTCCTGCACACGCATTACTTCATGGGCTTGTTCGTAGTGGATTACTGAAACAGGCTTCTCACCTCGCGATTTCCATGATGACGAACGGTATGCGAGTTCGCGGGAAGACTCTCGAGCGCATCACAGATAGCCTAGCCAAGGCAGCGACAGTCAAAGGTGCTGCGAGCAAAGCAAGCGATACTCATCTCAAGAATCACATGGCGAGCCTTCTCGCTAGCTCAGACGTCCTCCTACTCCATAATCACAAGCCCGCCGATCCACACACCGACTTTGCGATGCGACTCTGGCTCGCTGCAAGGAAAAGTAGGAGCCATCGTTCCCGCGCCATGTTCAACACCTTGATTACCCTTTGCCTCATTAACGGCGAAATCATTGTTGCCTCACTTCTGTTCTGTCTCCTGGTCAAAGACTACGAGGCCAAATCAAAGTCGATGACTGCGCGTTGTGTGGAGGAATCCCATTGGGACACACCAATACGGCCTTTTGCAGAGGCTCAAGCAGAGTTTATCGATTATATGTCCAGTCACGAGCTGAAACCACTACCGGAGACTCTGAGAGCGATTGTATCGTCGGTCGAGGTCCGGTTTGAAGAAGCTGACCCAAATGACGTGGATACCCCAGCTTTTCAAGCTGCTCTTCAATCTCTTGCCCTGCTGGGAACTCTCTTGAACGACCGCCTTTATCCGTTCTCAGATGTAGAGTATCTTATAAAAGCGCTTTACTCGTGTCCCAAGGTAGAAAATTGGGTTTGGATCATGGGAATCGATGGACCAGCACACGTTCCGGCATATCTATACTATCAAGGGAGACTTTCTCGTCTCATTAGAGACCTCCCAACTCATCAGCTTCCCGATCATACGTCATTCACCCTGAATCTTCGCGACACCCACTCCCGAGCCCTCCGAGGGTCGAAGGGAACTCGAATGAGTCGATCACTCGCATTCACTCCTTGTCATCCCAAAGTCGGGATGCAGCCACCGCTTGGTCCAACATCGTATAACGCGTTGTTACATTACGCGCTGCGGCGCAGGTTCTCCCCCACCTTGGCGAACCGGATTCTGAAGCACATGACCGTCCAGCGTCAGCCTCCCATTCGTATAAATGCCGCTGTGCGCAATATTCTTCAACGGTCCGCTGCGCTACACCGGGAAAAGGCAATGGGGGGCAAGATTGCCGAACTTTTGCTCAAATACGGCATCAAGCCATTGGAGCAAGAACAAGATGACTCGTCGGTGGAAAGTCAATCCCAATGCTCTGATTCCACTCAGCTCCCTTCAGATTTGCCTCTGGGCAAAATCTCAGAGGACCCATTCACGCTCTCTACCTATCTGTCAAATCTGATAGCTCTCGGTCAGCCAAAACTCGTCATTGAAGCTATGCGTCGCCTACTTCCCTTCTTTGCCATTGACCATGAGAAACGAAGAGGAGGAAGGATCCGCCATGATGTAAACATGAAATCACAGTGGCGAGAGTCGATTGAACTTGCCATGTGTTACGGCCCAAAGGTCCTCAGTGTCTTTCTCCAGGCATTGGCCAAAGAATGCCTTACACGAGAAGCTAGCTCACTTTTCACACTGATCTCTTGTGCAAGTCACGCAAGTCTAGATCCACGCAGATCGGAGAATAGAGGGGGGAAGAAAATTTGGCGTTGGCATGTCCCAGTGTCCGTTTTTACACAAACTTTGCAGGCATATCAAATCGAGTTTGTCTACTGCTGCCGGCACGACTTGCTACGCGAAGACGCTATGGCCAACCTGATGCACAACGTCACGATTGTGTATTATCTGGCAAAAAGGGCCATCAATCAGGATCAATCGAAAAATACCAAGCTGGATTCCCGTTTTTACAATGCAATGCTCAAGACACTCTCGTTCGGCTTGCCTGTCAGATGCCACTCGATCCGGGAAGCCAGGAAGAAGCTTGTCCAGTACCGTCACTACTACGCCAAAACTGGGTTCTTCGACGCTCGTGGACGGATCCCACTTCTAGATAAAGTGATTACCGACATGACTTCTGCTGGTTATCCTATCCCCATAGGTTTCCATAACCTATTCTTGGCGGACGGCATTGGCGTTATGGATAGCTCGATTGACCTGCCAGAGTTCGATCTACCTGCAGTTGGTTTCCCTGAATCGTTCACCAACACACCCTATACTCTCCCTGTTTACAGGCGAAAGTTACTCCCCCCTTCGTATATCCCGGGACAAAATCATTGAGCTGTCCAAACAGAGAAAGACTAGCACATCCGTAGATAGTACTGTCGTAGAAACAATAAAATAATAACTTAGGATAATGAGCTCTGATCCTGCCCCTCAAAATTATTCGATGACCTCGCCTCCAATTCCTGCTTCTTTTTCAACTTTTCCTCCTGTGCCTGCCTCCTTTGTTCTTTGAGGAGAACCTTTTTGGGCTTCTTGTCAGCGTCGGTGGCTGCCACTGCTGCAGTTGAGTTGGAGGAACCCTGGAAGTAAATCACCACGGTAGTCCTCGTATAATCTCGAACCTTCCACTCCTTCGCAATCCCAGCAAAATGCTCGGCCAGTTCATCCGCTCGCTCTACCATCTCGTCTCGTCGTGGTGGGCGCAGGTTCTTCTTCGGCATGATTGCTAAATCAACCTTGAACCCCCTCCCTAATTCCTCCTTCACCCTCTGCAATTTAGTCTCGACATCCGCTTCAGAAGAAGCCCACGTCAACTGAACTTCCTTCCTGACATTATTCGCAGCGTGTGCCTTGGTCTTCTCCTGGGCCTGTTTCTGTTTCTTGTACAATTCGTAAGAGTTGATAATCTTGACGATAGGAGTCGGGTCGTTGGCAATGAGCTGTGCGTAAAACCGTTTCAGGGTTTTCTTTCGCTCTACGTCGTTTTCATTTGCGTGTGCGAGAGCGTTGAGGCTGTGAACTTCTCGAAGGACATCATCGAGTGTGCGTGGATCGCCCAAGCCCCCAGGTGACGCGACTTGAACCCATTGATAAGGAATTTCGCCGTTCTTGAGGCCAATTTCCTTTTCCTTCTTCATCCTCGCTTTCTTCTGTTCCGGCGTTTCGACCTTCTTGGCTGGTTGGCTGTTTTTTACCCAAGTTCCTCGTCGTGCATGGGAGGTGTGGATATGACGGTAGGGTATATCTAATGAACTAAGTGGCCGTATGGCGAGCCTAGGGAGGGCTTGCTTAATGTTATGCCGTGAGTTCAGATGAAGCAGCTCAACAGCTACTGAGCGAAAAGCTGAGAAGGTATTCATTCTAGGGTCCAGAAAATCAGAATTCAGACGCTTCAAAAGATTTTCAGTGCTTACATCGAAGTCCCACCCGACTGTCAAGCTGCAGCCAGCTTCAATCTCTGTCAAACACAGTTAACCGTCAGCTCGGAAGTTGTGGAAACCGATATTGTTACTTCGTAAAGCTTTGACCAAACAGTGTTTTGATCCGCCCTCGGTTTCTATCTTTAAGGCACCGAGGGTACTACATGCAGCCCGTCAGTCGCTCGCGTGCATGCAAAGCTCGTCAGACACTCCTCAAATCTTGGACACAGTATTGTTGTATCTTCTACTGCACGCTGCTTAACACGGCTTTATATTGTCCCATTGGCATGGTTCGCCCCTTGGATCATTCCCGGCCTATCCGATATTCAACCTCAGTGACAAGTCGAAAACTGGAGTGACTTAGAAGAAAATGATGTACAGAAGATTTAATCACATCAAAATCATTCAAATCCAAATTCTTCAGCCTGCCGCCGATATGGGCTAGATTTTTCTTATGTTCGTCTGCACGGTTTATATCTGCTCTTATGCTTTATTACCGTGACTGAACCTGAGCTCTGAGGCACACTACTCATCGAGAAAAAGTGTTTCGCCATCAATCACGGAAGTTCTGGGTCTTGCTATACTATCATACCTATTCTCCTTCCCTGGCCGACCTTCGGACCGGTAATTGCATTATGACTGCCTCTCGTTATTACTCCATCGAGTACCTAATTATCACCGCACATCGTGCTCAGTCCTTGAGGATTTCTGCGTTTCCTGTAGTCTAGTGCCCCCGGAGTGCAAGGGTAAGTGGGCTTCGGGTGCATGCAAGACGAAGAGACTTGTTTACGTCTATAATGTCTTACCACCTTGAAGGGATAGGTTGGCTCGTAATCCTCCTCCGCTTTGTTCGCAACTAACTACATCAAATCCTCATGTCAACATCCAGCAAGCTTTACAGAGCTCCCTAGACAAAGGAATCTCCGGAACGAGGATCCGTATCTCCTGCGAGAACGCAATTGACTGACTCCCTTCAGCGTCCGAACGCCTAAAAGGTCTTAGTTTATATCCCATTGTGGGCAGCCCTGTGAATAAAATCCCATTAACAGAGGCCGAAAGGTTATCATCATCTTCACGAGGCAGTGCGGATGTGAAACTCCATAAGACGAGCTAGGCGGCTCATATGACCAGTGGATTGGCAATGAACTGCGGACTATGCCGAAGATAGAACGTACTTATCTTGCTCGGCCTCGGTCGTGTCTAGAGCCAAGCTCTATGAAGCCTTTGTGAGGCATAGGCGATTGGCGATCAATCAATATTATTTGCCAGGTAACACCACACAAGCAC
Source organism: Leucocoprinus birnbaumii (assembly GCA_027627405.1). Classification (NCBI taxonomy): domain Eukaryota; kingdom Fungi; phylum Basidiomycota; class Agaricomycetes; order Agaricales; family Agaricaceae; genus Leucocoprinus; species Leucocoprinus birnbaumii. Next base: position 10,086 of record JANIEX010000251.1, read on the forward strand.
TAATGAAGCATTGCGTGGTACACGAAATGACTACATGGTCGCTAGATGGCAGCCGGCCTTCGACAAATCGAGGAAGGTAACTCTGCCCCAAGTCCTCGTTACTTACTTGGATCACAGGCTCGGTGAAAATCTTAAAGCCGTCTCTTCAGTCACGCGAAGGTGGAAGGAGATGCAGAGTTCACCGATCACTTGCGTGTGGATATGTCGATCACCCTCAAAGGTAGCGTGTCAATTCGGACTCGAGCTTGAGACCTGATTGAACCAGTTGTCAAAATCGCTCGATTGCCCAGAAGAAGATTCAGTACGCGACGTTCCTCATAATTCTGAGATGTAGGCGAGCCGTGGTGCACTGCTCAAAATCACAGGGACACCCGGTGAGAAAAGGGCGCCAGGTTCATGACCCTTCCTACATAGATACTTCTCGCCAAAGGGATGGACTTGCGGCGGTTCAGGCAGATCCCTAACTGACTAGCCTTTTCCCGAAATCAGCTCTGAGCCCGAAATACGCGGTTTGAGCGTGGATCTAGAGGCCCTTGAAGAGGTGTTACCATCATGGGACCAAAGGCTAAGCAGAGTCCATAGTATGAGCGTCCAATTGGTTCTTCGAATAGAGTAGTACCCGATATCGGTGTGGCGTGTTGAGATCATGTTTGAAGAAGATATCTACAGTTGACCGTGTCCGAATATCGGAAAGCAAGGGATTACAGTGACTAATCTATTTATGTTGAATTGTTTTAATTGTTCTCTATAGGAGGCCGTATGATATTGAGTTGACATGTCGAGGAGGGGATGTTGCGATCTGTCCGGATCCTTAGGAAGAGGGAGAAAGCGCCTGATCTGCGAATTGAGCGTTATTTGGAGCGAATAAGTAGATTATAAGTGGTAGAAGCGAGGGTCAGTTCTACCAAGTAGTTTTGCGGGAAGCTCAGGATATTAGTAATAGCGGGAGCCTGGGCCATTACACGGCAGGTGTCCTGTGCCTGTCTGACGGCCAAGCAATGAAAGTCATTGCCGCTCTGAGGATCTATCGGCCGTAGCGGGACGAGTGCTCTGAGGCATGGCGAGCGTCTCGTCTTGCTGCAGACGTCCGGAGGAGCCAGGCCAGGTTCTCGTACACAACAAATGTGATACAGTTTCCAGGAAGGACCCGGACAAGGCTGGTTCCAAGACCGCGATAGAATCCTCTGAGACCCTCTTGTTTCCAGGTACGTCTGATAGTGGTAGGAATATCGGGGAAGAGCTCTGATTGAGCATTATTCTTTGTAGTGTGTGTAAGGTTCGGCGGGAACGACGATGAGAAGTACGCACTTGGGTTCTTGATCTGACCACCTGGTAAGGGTATGTAGCAGCAGAAGCCATGAACTTGCTTGAAATTGACATAGTCGAATACGCCAAGTTCGACTGGAGAGAAGTCAGTAAAAATACGACGCNACCGAATGACATTAATACCAATTTNTCCAGGTCCTTGATTNTAGGTTTTTCCAGCTCGTTCAGCTTGCTTTCCGCTTTTGATCAAAGCCCCATTTTTTCATCTTTTCATAGGCCATGAATTGAATGGCTCCGTTAGACACGCCCACAAGGGCTAAAGTGGTTCCACGGAAAAGGCCAGTGATTCCNTCCGTCCGTACGATGGTTGACAGTCCATCTGGNGGCTGGTGAGCCAACAATACAGCAACAAGCCCGCANTGAGCGCACCCCCAGAGTCCTCTATAAGCCCCCGGNGAATCCTTCGTCGAGGCAAACATCCGCACTCGTACAAGCCAAAAGGGGTTGGTAACTACCGCTGTTACAGCACCTTGAANATCATGAGCACTGATACTGCAAAGAATAATAATGAAATCACAAACTTGCTTCAGCGGAACATATTAGGTACTGGGCCGCAGTTAGAGGCTTGTTAACATCTCCNCCAGCAGCTTGCTTCTTGAGCATATTATAACTGATGTCACGTTTACATCNTCCGACTTGATTTGAGACCGGAATTCATACGCACAAAAGAAAATATAGGCCCCAGCTAGAAGCATTGCCAGCGATGTTAGGAGAAATTCCGCGGTAGAGTCCCTTCCAGCCCTGCTGTTGCTGGACGTCCCTGAGCGCGTAGAATATTTGTTTTCCTATGCCTGCTGCNGGTGCACCCGTGTTGACCTGAAACTTGATTTTGAGGAGGTCCAGAGGGTTCAGACATAATGTTGTTACAACTCCTGCGCCAAGCCCAGCGACTGCATGGTCCTAACAGTANTGTTAGCGCGTCCCAGGAGCCGAGTGAGAATAATCTGGGCCTATGTNGTAGAAACATACGATAGCAGTGGTTGCAAAGAAGCTCGATGGCTGTTTTGCCATTCCAGCAGTGCTGGAAAGNGCAGGGCGGTGCGATNTGCAGAAGTCGAAGAAAAAGGATGGAGGCCTCGCAAAACACAACGTCGCTCGCGGTCGAGCCCGTCATTGACGAAAGGACTCCTCACATGTCCACGTGACTGATTAATCAGGGCCGCTACTCNGACTTCCAGANTTAGTAAGTTAGCTCTGAGCGCACTTCCGAGTCTGAGTCCTGAGCTCCCCAGATGATGNCCATGAANCCCCATCGATNCTCTAATCGATGACAATACTTCTTCAAGTCCCAAAATGTCTGACCAGGAGGTNTTAATTATGGGCNNGCACATCAGGCTCGGTAGCCTATTTAGCAGTTCTTCACGGCGAAGGATTGAAGGTGTTTTATATATGCCTCNNAGTCACCAGTGGGCCCTGGCTCGAAAAGAAATGTTCATTTTCGGCCCCCTGGTGCAGTTATAAAGTGTTACAGCTATTAATTGCATTTGAAACTGACGACGCCAGTCAGGTTTCTACATCTGGTNGTTTTCCACATATCTTTGTAATGGAGTTGAGTGAGCGCATGTCGCCCGACCAAAAAGCCAGGTGGTACTGCCATACACNGNTCAGTGTGTACATGCATCGTTNCACATTAGCACATGACCTAAACCTCCTAAATGTGCCAATGCCTGATCCGTTCAGAGAAGTTGGANTATAGGACCTCCATTCACCTGACAACGGCCGGGACATCATAACATACATTTTAGGACATTGAAGCGCACTCTGACTACTTACCCAAGNTTCTATTGAGAGTGTCTTTTCGCACACTATGGTATAATTTTGTGGCTAGCCTAATCGCCGACGGTACCCACCCAGCTCCCACTGAATAGNAACNTAGCGGTCGGTACCGACTGCAAGAACGCAGCCCAGGAACATGTAGACAGTCCATTCGAGGTTCGTCAATCGAGATTCTAAGAAGCATTGATCTGATACAAAAGCCTCCCTCGCACACGATACCCAGACATACCGTCGCGTCAACTGAATACGCAGGTTCCCGGATTCCACAAGATCCCAGAGGAACGATGCCTTCTCAGGTTTCACGGAACTATTTGGGATCTTGCTTCTCTCACTCTCTTGCGTATCTGTGGATGGATGGATTAGTATGTGAATGTCCACAACTGGCTTGGCGACGGCCCCCCGCCCTCGAGCGATATAATTGACCTCTCATTCAGGCATGCGGACCGGCCATTGGCTCTTTTTTCCGCTCGCTAATTGGAGTCAATATGCGTCTTCTCGTCGCAAAAATAGCCTACGTGTCTATTCATGAGTGTTCTCTCTCAGGTTGTGAGAGAAGGGAACCCACGGAGAACTCTTGCTAACCTCTCGACTTATCCACCTCTACAATTTGACTGCGAGTCCGGCGCAAGATGTTGGTGGCGTTGGCCCTCATCAAAACGCTAAAAGGCTATCGGGATCGTCGACCCTGATACAAGCAATTTTTGTTGCTTCTCCCTACGGCAACGAAGTGGCAACACTTAGTCAACGGATCTACCAAAACAACAGCTGATATCTTGAGCAATTACAGCTAACATCCTATTTTATCTTTCCCTATCCGACCGGTCTCCACTTGCTCTGACCCTGCACATTCAGCTGTCAGGACCATACCAAAACCTTTTTGCGCTTGACTTGGACCATGGACTCGGTCCTATCAGCCGAAAAGCATATGCATGCCTCTGAGCCTTTTTTTCCTACATGAGAGTTGACGCAGCAACGGAGCCTGTAAGATGTTGGAGAATATCGAGGTTATATTTTCATGTGTTTCTCCGGATTTCCCAAGTTGCTCTGACGACATCAAGGTCGATTGAGTTCTTAGCTGATTGGCTGTTGCAGGTGTGCTGCTGTGCCAAGGGCGTGGTCTTATCTGACTATAGACCTTGTCTTCACTCTCATGGATGCGAAATCAGACCTTTCCACCCCATCCATACTACCGGTTCATAAAGTGATTCTTGACCCAATTAGGTTTTCTCTCAATCACACATTGGTTCTTACTCCATTCGCCCCGGGATCAGAAAATCGCTTCCCGCACAGGGGATGGTGGAAGCAGAACCTCGTAAATTATAGATACAGACCGTCTTCTTTCGTTATCCCCATAATGACGTTCGCACTGACTCCATTACTGACGACATGTTCTAACTTCACACTGTTCTTACGCTGACTAGCGACGACACGCGACGAAACTATTATTCGGAAATGGGCTATCTATGAAGCACGCCTAAATTGACCAGGGTCGAGCTAGTGGGATCTCATCTATTCTCAACTGATCCTGCTAATGTCAGAACCGATATAGCACAGCTGTAACTGGGAGATTTCCCTCAGTCAGCTGACATTGACCACCACGAATGAACTGATTTCGCCAGTTCCAGTGGACTTAGGTGCTCACGGGACGGGACTCATTCAAGTCTAGCATATGACTGAAATTTTCCGATTGATTTGCGCTCACTTAATTATTGGACATGACGACGACGGAAAATTCCACAAACCCCATTATAGGAGAGATTGAAGTAGCAAGTTCCGGCGCCCATATCAGCGTATGCGAGAAGCTAATAAATTTCAGTAAGCTCCGCCTATATCCAGACCGCACCACTAGAAATTGCTGCGCGACCAACTAGGGCCTTTCAAAGGACTCAAGGAAGAATAACGGTAATTTACTGAGCTCGAAATGAAGTTAACCACCAGTGAAGTTCAGTCATCAACTGTCCGAATCGCTCACCATAAAGTGATGCATGACTTAGGATCGAGGGCCATGAACGAAGTTAATCCAGGTTCAGTAGAAATAGGCTCTTCAAAGTTAGTTCTCTAGTAATCTCTTGGCTGTGGATCAATTCTCACTTCACTGGCCCTACTACCTTTGATTGTGTCTTGCCTAGTAGAACCCTGGCCATTCTTATTGATCCCCGAGCATTCATGGGCTGAGGATTAGTGCAAATGGTGTGCGAGAGGGCTTCTCCCCTACTGAGTGCTCCGATAGGATGGGCTTAGAAGTCCACGATTCGGAGAACCTACGATGCATATGCAGGGAGGCATTTTCGTTACTCAAGGGGCAACGGCGAGTCTACGAATCAGCCAGCCTAACCATTTCGATGCGAGCACCTGAGTTCGAGCGATCTGTGCCGATCCAAAGGCAGTGAACTTAGAGCCTGACTCGTAATTCAAGGTACAGGCCCTCCTGTGCATGTCAGCCGCAAACATACCTAAGAAAAAGCCCGGGTGGTCTTCTGCCGAATAGGCGCAGAATATTACCATCGCTTTGAATGTTACGACTCGCCTTAGGTGTAACGACCATGTCTGGAATGGTAAGGGCATTCCTGGGACCCGAACGACCTACATCCCTACCACAGCTTCCTTTCCCCGTCCCCCGATCTTGGGGTCGATACCGTCCCATCATGGTGGCTGGTGTGGGCCCTGTAAAGGTAGTCATGTGCCGGGAAGCTGATGGCCCTAAATCCACCAGCCTGGGTGTCCTCTTGTGTCCTTCGCCTAAGAGCACTCCTGAGAGAACCCTAATTCACAGACCACAGCTGAGTACAGCTTCCATATACCATGGTGTCACGTCCCTATGGATGTATCTAGTTTCGCCCGAACGGGAGTAGTCAGAGGTTGCTGATGATGCCGCCGAATGAAGATAATGTCTGCCGACATTAAGGCTGTCCTCGTTTTTCGCCACATGAAAGAGGAAGGGTGTATCGAGCCTGGCTTCTGGCGGCACTTTCCCTTCCGGACCGGCATATATTATAATGTGGGAATTATGAGGCTATGAAAGGCGCCAAGCTCGGAGCAGGGTGCAGTGACTTTGCCAGGAAAGGGGGATGTAGCATTAGCGGCCGCAGAGCGTGGTGGAGCCTACAGAAAGCCTGAATTATGGATGCTGAGGGTGAGGATCGGCGGAAGTCCTCGGAATGGCCAAAGGCAATTTAAAGACAGTAACATGACTGTAAATCAAAGCACCGGAGATGAAATGGCAAAGCTAGACGGCGGAACGTTGTGGACTGTGGGTGTTCAAGTTAGTCACGATGATCAAGGACCTGAGGCAGGGTCAAGGTGAAAGCGACGGCTGCCCACCCCGAAATTTCCTGCCCCGAGAGANCCCTTTAAATAGCCCATGTCTTGTCCCCCACCATGTTAGGCCTACGCAGGGTTCTTCTGCAATCTCCCTCAGTTACAAAGCGCGCCTCTATCACTTTTTCACGTTTGTTTTCGACGTCCATCATGACTGCCCGCTGGACCCCAAATTCCTATCCGAAAGCGCGTCGGTCCGATCACGTCGATGTCTACCAGAGCGCCAGTAANGGGGCCGTCCGTGTCCACGATCCCTACAACTGGCTAGAAAAGCATACCGAAGAAACTGAGGCATGGATCTCGGAGCAGGAGGCTTATACGCGCGGGTTCTTGGATCAAATTCCTGACCGGCAACGGCTCGAAGATGCCTTCCGGACCAGCGTGGACTATGCAAAGGTACGGTTCTCAAACCCATCTACCCACGTCATGTTTAGCCAACGGGGTCTCTCAGTTCGGGGCACCAACCTTACACGACGATNAACGCTGGTACTGGTCCTACAATAGTGGACTCCAACATCAACANGGTACGTGACACAACAGCTCAACAAACTGATTGAACCTNTGATAACACACCACTCTTGGCCANTTAGTTGTCTATCGCACCAAAGACGACAAACTGCCGGAGTTCCAAGACGGACTTGAGCCAGGAGAGGTGTTTTTTCGATGTATGTGGCCTCTGATATCATCGGCGTCAATCTGCTCAAAAAACTCCAGACCCAATCTTCTCAGTAGCGACGGAACGGTTGCTTTGACCCACTTNAAGTTCTCCAGGTCAGGAAAACTGCTGGCTTACGGTCTCTCCCAATCTGTGAGCTCGTTTCGTCTTATCTCTCTGTCCGTCGTCTAGGATCCTAACAATTTCTCTAGGGAAGCGATGAGTCGACTCTGTATATCCGGCCAACTAACGCTCCACTGAGCACGCGCGAGGATACGGGAAGACTTCCGGACGAGATCAAGCACGTTAAATTCTCATCTATTTCCTGGTTGCCGGATTCCAGCGGGTTCTTCTATCAAGTGAGTCCGTAAACATCTTCTTTGAACTGTACCTGACAAGCAGTAAACTATCAGCGCTTTCCAGACGCCAAACGGGCAGTCGCAAACGGAATCAAGACTTCGACGGATGAAAATGCGATGATCTTCTTCCACCGGATTGGCACGGATCAATGTAAGTCGGNTGTTTAGCCATTCTGTGATTCTGATGTTCAAGATGTCCTTCCAGCCGAAGACGTCCTTGTCCACAAGGACGATGATCATCCAACGTGGATGTTTGGCGTCAGTGTGACTGAAGACGAGAAGTATCTTGTTTTGTCGACTTCAAGAGACACGGCTAGGGTTGGTTGACCACCTATCTATTCGCACGAGAAGACGATCTCATTGTTCGCCTTCCAGAAAAACTTGATCTGGGTAGCTGATCTGAGAAGCAACGNCCTTGGAAAGCCTATTAAGTGGCAGAAGCTGTTTGATTCATTTGACGCAGAATATTCATAGTATGAGCTCTGTTCTTTATTGACGTTGTGAACCTGCTAACGAGGATTGGCTACTATAGTGTTGCCAATGACGGCTCTACTTTCTATTTCCACACGAACAANGACGCATCCNAGTACAAGCTCATTTCAGTCGATATCTCCGCAACCAAGCCATTGCCAACAGCTGTGATCCCGGAAAAGAAGGATGCCTTGCTCTGCGACGTATCGCGGGTCAACAACAGTTATTTCGTCGTCCAATACAAGCATAACGTTATAACCCATTTGCTGAGTTTTAGGTTCCAAGGCTAATGAGCTTTCATTTTATTCAGGTCAAAGATCAACTCTACATTTACGACAATGGCGGCAAACAGTTGGAGCAGCTGTTCCCCGAATTTGTGGGATCCATGACTGCGCATTGCAGAGCCACCCATTCATGGCTCTTTGTTACGATGAGCGGTTTCACGACCCCTGGAACCATCGCCTACTACGATTTCAAGAGGCCTGAGGACCAACGCCTGTCGCAATTCCGTCAGACCAAGGTCAACGGACTCAATCCAGATGACTTCGAAACACGTCAAGTACGTTACAGACATTTAACTTTTATTCCTAGTAGGATTGATTGACTATATCGCCAGGTCTGGTATACCAGCACTGATGGCACTAAAGTGCCTATGTTCATCGTCCGCCACAAGTCGACACCACTTGACGGAACTGCTCCCGCCATTCAATATGGTAAGTCTCTAATTAGACTAGAGACTACACAGACATTGAAACCTACATCTCCCATCAGGTTACGGAGGATTCAGTATATCCATTGACCCGTTCTTCAGTGCCATGTTCCTCAGGTTCATCCAAATATACGGTGGAATCATTGCAGTTCCAAACATTAGGGGTGGCAACGAATTCGGCGAGGACTGGCATCTCGGAGGCTGTCTAGAAAATAAGGTATGTTGCCTTTCCTTGTTGATGGGCGCACTGTGCTAATCATTCGCTTCCCCGGGGTCAGTCAAATTGTTTCGACGACTTCATTTCCGCCACGTAAACGTTTTTCTCACCTCATAGTTATATGACATTCTGATAACCACACTCACCGTCAGGGAGTACCTCGTCGCCAACAAATATGCAGGCAAGGGCAAAGTTGCTATCAATGGAGGTTCTAACGGAGGTGATTGTTACAAGTCTGCTCTGACGGTCAAGAGGACTGAGATATCTAATCAGGACTTCTTGTCGCTGCTTGCGTCAACCGTGCACCTGAGGGAACTTTCGGCGCCGCGGTAGCTGAAGTCGGAGTTTTGGACATGCTCAAGGTGCGTCTAAGCTGGTCAGCCCATCTTCAAACCCTCACAAAAACTTAATAGTTTCACAAATTTACTATTGGTAAGGATCATCTCCCCTTCGGAATCAGTCTATGCTAAGGTACAATGCCTTTAGGAAAAGCTTGGACGAGCGACTATGGGAACCCTGACGATCCTCATGACTTCGACTTCATCTACCCCATATCTCCGCTCCACAACATCCCTGATCGCGTCTTGCCCCCATTCATCCTCTTGACCGCTGATCGTATGTTTTTTCCCCCTGAATTCGGTAACCAATTTTATCGCTCACCTTCGACCGTTCTCACAGATGATGACCGTGTGGTGCCAATGCATTCCTTTAAGCATGCCGCAATGCTCCAGCATGTCAATCCTCATAATCCCAACCCACTTCTCTTGCGCGTTGACAAGAAGTCGGGCCACGGTGCTGGAAAGTCTGTTGAAAAGAGGTATGGTACTCCCACCCAAGACCTCACCGAGCATATTGATCACCGTGCTTCTCCAGAATTCAAGAAGCAGCGGACAAGTGGGGCTTTGTTGCCCAGACCATGGGTCTAGTCTGGAAGGATCAGTCGAATCGTCTCTAGGGCTTTGCGTCTTCTTTCTCCTGCTTTCTTTGATTTTTGGGTAATGTGTCGAGGTATTTCACCACTTCTGGTATACCCTGATACCAATGGACAAGGGATTACTACATTGTCATGATACTTGTATGTACATCATGCCTTCTGAAGCACGTTCTAATCTGGGTCTGGTATTTTCGTAACAAAGGGATTTATCATAGATGAGCCGGTGTCTCGTAGGGACTGACTAGACAGCTTCTCTAGAAATACTGTAATCTCACTCCCGAACTTCTACCTTGAGTTTCCACCTTGAGATGAGTGATCAGGTTCACAACTAAGATTGTGAAACTTTCTCTGGAAAATTCGACATCAGGACAGGATACCTCCTAGGATTCGGTCAGGAGGGAAACGTTGATGAAGGTATCTCCGTCTTGAGAATTCTGTTAGCTTTAGATTTCGGCGCCGGAGCTTAGAGCTTGTCAGCCACTTATGTCAAAACCGCGTGGAGGATAACTATGGCACACACCATTGGTGTTTTCAGTGATATAAAACCGGCGTAGTATCATGATAGCTTCCGTGTTATAATATCCACCAATGGCTTTGTATGATGGATGTGAAGGATGTCCGAGACTGTCAAATTTGAAATGACGCAGTTAAGAGCAGTACGACCTGTGATTCAGCCCATCAACGGTACAGATGGTATGAATACGTACTCTTTGTTAACACCCAGAACGCTGCCACAACCGCCGAATCTATCATTGGCACATCCGTAATAGACTTCCTTGATACCTAGTTGCCGAAGCGCAGCAGCACACATGATACATGGCTCGACGGTGACATATAGAGTGGTTGTGGAAAGAGGATACGGCGTTATTTCTGGAGTGAGGGAACTGTCGGCAAGAATAGCGTCTATCGCTTCCAATTCAGCGTGTCGTGTCGCCTGTGTTTATGGAACCGACACCATGTTCCATCGGGTATAGCGGAGCAGAAGCAGGGACGCGTACGAGAAATCATCGCCCGGTTGAATAACGGAAGTCAGCAGAACAAAATGTCGGCTCATTTATCAGCTCCTCGATCCCTAGGTGGGTGATTTAAAGATGCTAACGTTTCGTAGCTCGTTTGTTCTATTCCTTGCCCTAGCAATAATCGAACCATCTCTAACAAACACACACCCTACTGGAACTTCGCTGGCAGCCAATGCCTCTTCCGCCTGATATGTCTGGTGGTAAACCGGGCACGGTGAGAGCTGAGGAAATCGGTGAGAACATACCATTGACATGGCCTCTTTCATCCATTTTAGGTGTTCATGCTCAAAATCTTCCATGTTAGGGTGGAGTTTGTTTTTTTTTCGTGAGTTGGCCTTGAGTTAAGGTCAACTTGTCCCGGATCGTGTGAGTTCAAAGTATATGTATCCTCAAAGGGTCGCGATAAGATAATCAACAACCCTAACCCATCAGTACATACAGATAGGCTATTAATAGGTGCATGTAGGTCCATCAACTTCGATGATGCTAGAAGAATAAATGAGGTTCTAATCCATGACATGACTTTGACACGCGAAATGACCCTTGAGGCATCTCAGCCTGCCCTAAGGAGCGGCCTCATGGAGAGTCTAACGCTGTTCTATCCCTCTTGATTTCGGTCCACAATAGTCAGCAATACTGTCAGCATGCTGAATTTTTCCCTCCTTGCCTTCATTGGTTTTGCTGCTGCAAGCTCCTTATTGGGTATTACGCACCCGAATAGAGCTTTAGCTGTTGATGGTATAGCTGCTAGACAAAACCCCGGCAATGGTACTGTCCCTACTGCTTGCAAGTCGAACTGTGACCCAATCAATGCTGAGACCCAGGTGCGTATCGACACAACCAATTATGTGGTAGACAATGACAAGCAAGGCATTCAGGGATGCTCTCCTCAACAATGCTGCCAGTCGAGCTTTGTAACAGAATATTTTAATTGCCTCCAGTGTGTTGGTGGGGCATTGAATATCACCGACTTCAGGGCTGCTCAAGCTGTTCTTGATGGTTTGTTTTTCATGCTGACAGTTTTCATTTGTCTGATTTGCGAGTGTCTAGACCTGATTGTACAGTGCGATTCTAGAGGGCTTAATGTTCCCAAGCTCACACTTCCTGGCATTGATCCCAATCGTACCTTACCATCTGCTCCCGCGACGGCAAACTTGACTGCACTTCCTCTACCGACCGGAGCGTCTGGCTCAGCCACTGCAACATTTCCTCTGACCACTCTTCAATCGGGCACTGGGACGGCTTCACCGCAGGCTACGAGCTCGGCTTCCAGTGCAAAGCCAGGGCGCTTAGTCGCTCCTCGTCTCTCCCACGTGCATGCTTCAGCTATTGTGTTGGGTGCTATGATCTACTTGGCGATGTAACGCACCATTAGTTGTTCACTTCTCTGACCCTTCTTTTCCCTTCGATATGTAAAAGACGATAGTATGACGGATGGTGTATGTATAAATTGGGATTTGGCATTGAAAAGGCTGCTTGCCATGGTTCTAGGTAGTATGGTATGGACGGAATTCATAGCCGAGCGTCTTTCGGCATTTTCTTGAGCGCCTGTCGGACACCCAAGTCTCCTAGTACATCTTCTGCTCCCGCAAGGACTGAGAATAAATTCTGAGAGTTAGCCTTTGCAATTAAACGCGATATTTAGATCTGCTTACTGGCATCAAAACCCGAGCTGCGGTGGTACTAGATAGTGATAATTCAGTGGGGTTGACAGTAGCAGAAATTGAGAACACTGACGTTTTCTACCAGCCTACCCATTCCGGTGACTGTCAGTCCCCGTCCACCAAATATCTGAACAGCATCTTCGCAAAAAATGAGACCCGTCTTCCAGTACGGAATGTAAAGTCTTACCTTCGGCGGTTTCGCGGGCAGTTCTGGAAACAAACCTGATTTTGGATCCTCTGATTAATTACTAATAGCGAGGGGTTAAAATTGACCACAAACTGCTTCAGGAGGCCGATAGGACCCGCCAATTTATCGGACATCTGGTTATAAGTCATCTGGATAGCAATCATCAATATATTAATCCTCAACTGTACAATTGATTTGATTCTCACATTGTTCATTTGATATGTTACCGATTCAAACCAGTTCTGGCACCCTTCAACACGAGAAATCATGTTGGCAAGTTTGGAGCGAATGACGGCTTGACTCGTCAGAGGTTTACCGAAGACAAGACGCTGAGTTGCCCATCTAGACTTAAAAATGAGCGATGCGCTTTAATAACCCACGATGAAACCTACTTCAAGCACTCCTCGACAATTTGGCGTTGGGCTGCAATCGACGTTGCACAAACCATCCAACGTTCGTGATTAAAGTTGCTAAGGATGACTGACATGCCCTTGCCCACTGGACCAAGCGTGTTCGCAACTGGCACACGGACTTTATCGAATGTCACGAAAGCCGTCCCAGCAGCAGAGGAGTAAGCAGTCTTGATAGGCTTCGTAGAAACTCCAGGCCCACGCGGGATGAGCATCACAGTGAAACCTGTCTGAAGTCAAAGATGCCATCAGCTCGAGCGGTTAGAATGAATAGAAGCGTAGAGACTTACTTCCGTTCGGCAGCCAGTGGTGAAGTAGTCAGCAAATGTACCATTGGTGATCCACCTGCGATCCATATTGAGTGTCCTCATCTACTCTGACCATAAGGAAACGCACTTCTTAGTGCCAGTGACGACCCAGTAGTCACCGTCCCTGACGGCAGTCGTCTGCAGGCCGCCGACATCGCTTCCCGCAAAAGCTTCAGAGATGGCAAGAGCGACGTATTTCTTGCCAGAAAGTGTCTAGTAGGAGGACTGAGAGAAACTCCAAGTGATATAGTCGAAAAGTTGCAAACCTCTGGAACAACGCGATCATACATTTCTTGAGAACCGTAATTCAATACAGGAGGCAGGCCGATCACAAGGCCAGCGAGCATGCCATCTACGACAGAGCGACTGCATACACGAGCAAGTTCGTTGTGAATGATAGCCTGAGCTGAGTGAGATCCACCCGACCTTCAAACTGAGGGCGTAGAGTCTCATACCTCATGGAAATAATCAAACTCCTCTGGCTGCACAATTCCACCCATCAGCGTACGACCTTGGAGGTGCTTACCCAGACCAAGACGCATAGCAATAATGTTTGCCTCACTATACAGGCACATGAGAGAAAGGTGATCAAAGAATTATTTATGGGAACGTACGCCATCTTGTTTACGACTTCTTGTGATATCCTCTTGCCAGTTTCGTCTGCCTTAGCAGCCTCAGGTGCAACGACCGACTCGAAAAACTCCCGAACTACTTTTTGGAATTTTCGATGGCCCTCTGTGTAGTAAGGACTATGATAGCCTTTGCTGAGCCACGTCGGTTCGGCGTAAGGAACTTGACTGAGTTGTCCAGGCGTCGGGGGCTTAATGGTCTCCTCTTCACCCTGAATAGTACCGATCTGGAGACGTTTGTATTGGGGTTTTAGAAGTATCTCATGGCGATGTAAGCCAAAGAATGCTTGGGTGGCATCCTGTCCAGCTTGTAGAACGTAAGGGCCATGTATTCCTGGCATAGAGGCACCGAACGAGACATACCGACGGTTTCCGCTAAAAGGACGTTCGGACCTCCTGGATGAAGATCCGCGAACCGTGAAACGTCATAAACCTTCGCATCAATAACTATCCACTGCCCTTGTAGTCAGAAATCAATATACGATGGACGTTCACTGAGCACGTACCAAGTCGCCTTCTCTGTTATGCTGTCATTCATACTCCCCTCAACATTCAGCCCGCAAGTTACCGGTGACTTGAAGCACTATACCTTAGCGACCTCCTCTCTGGTCAATTCTTTAAGGGTTTGGCTGGACATGGGATGACAAGTAGCCAGAAACGAGTAGGGTGAATAAGTATGAAAGGTAGAGCGAGATCCTGGGGTAATATGTAGTAACAAGGGGAACCGGTAAGCGAATATCCTCCGGTTAATTACTATCACGCGCTTTCCGATTGGATACCGCGGTACTTTAGCACGTGTTTAAGGGCCTCACTGTCGTTCTTCGTGTTCCGAAGTCTGTTCCGTTGCCAATCTTTCGCTCGGTATCGACGAGCTGAAGACAGTGTTTCAGGGCACGCACTGCAGTTGTATAAGCAGGCTAGATACATGGGTATAATCAAGTTATTGGTGAGATCAAGGGACAATTTACGAACAAATTATGTACAGGTGAGCAGAGCGATGTCAGCCAGATTTTTAAGGGTATACACATGAATATTGGGATAAGAATATCAGAGTATCACGAAATTATGGGTAATAAAGGTAGGTAGTAGCTTGATTGTAGTAACGAGGCGGAGTGAAACGAGGGATCGCCAGAACCCTTGTTAGAGCCCACCCAGGACAAACAATAAAACGGCTGGGAAAGTAAGTCAGGTTTAAAGCTGCAAAGTTGAGTGGTTAGTAGCTGGATAAAAAGGGAGGGGAAAATGCTTACTCTGAACAAAAAGCTTAGCTATCGCGTCAATTAGCCAGATGATCACTCTCTAATGGCTGGATCGTTACTCACATCTTCCGGAGTCAACCTTCCCATGGCTTGATCGTCAGTAGAGAGTGTTGCATTTACCATCGCACTCTTCTTCTCTTGGAGCTAGAGAGTCTCATCAACATGCACCCTCAGGAAATGAAAATCGAATCCATACTTGGACAATACGGCTTTCTATGCTGTCTTCCACCACAAGCTTGATCGCCTGAACGGGGCGTCGTTGACCAAGACGATGGATACGATCCATGGCCTCTATTCACCCATAGACCCATAGTGTTAAGTCGCTAGCTTCAGATGAAAAGCAGCGTTTACTCACGGAATTCCACCTGAGGAGACATTCAATAGAAGGATGAGTACAAAAAGGAAAATACTCACAGCGGGGTTCCACCAGCTATCCATCAGATAAACACGAGACGCCTCTGTCAGATTGAGAGCGACGCCGCCAGCTTTCAAGCTAACCAGAAATACAGTGACGTCAACGTTATTCACTGAGTTCCAGGGGTAAGATCAAATGTTCAAGATGAGAAACAATGTGTGCTGACTGAAGTGTTTGATAGTCGCGTCTCGTGCCTGAGGAGACATAGTACCTTCCAGCCGACAGATCTAACCAATATGTCAATTACTGCACATAGGTTAAAGTCAACTAGAGCTTACAGAGAAACCAGCTTTTTGCAATCGATAGGCAATGAGATCGAGGAAGTTGACGAATTGGCTGAAAACAATGGACTTGGTCGTAGCATCCTTGGAGCGCAAATTGCTGAGTTCTTCAATGAGAGCCTCAATCTTGGTCGATGATCGCCAGGTATCAAGGTCCAGCCTTCCAAGCATACCCTGCCTCGCGCTCTGGACATTTTCATCCAATTCAAGGGCAGGTGCCTCAAGGTCAATGGTCAAAGCAACATGGCATACTGGGCAATCGGGCTAAACACGAGTACGTCAGCTAGATTCTGGGGAGACCCAACGAGTACATACCGAATCGTCTAGGGAGGAGGTCAAGTACTGGCGAATGCATTCACGATCAAAGATGTGGCGGCATTTCGACTGTATCGCATCTTCCGCAAAGTCGTTGCAAAGCCTACAAATGGTAGCCTCAGATTCAATCGGAACAAACGACTTTGCATTGGTCTTGCTGCGAAGGACGAGGTCGGGATGGCAGGCCATTTGCCTCATCCTCGTCAGTCTGAAATATTTGTTGGTCAGGTGAAAATAGAAGTGTGTTTGGTTTTCAACTCACAAGCTAAAGATGTTGGAATAGTCTAGAAAGGAGCGTGGTATGTGTTTGAACAACAGCATTTCACTCTGAACGATAGACTTACTGTTCAGCACAGTTCCTTGATCAAGATACGTGCTAAACTGTCGCTTTGCATCGGAGAACAATGAGAGATATAATTCTTTTTCCTCAGGGCTGAAATAGTCCCGGCGAACAATGACCGTTCTTGGTGGGAGACCCAGGTCGTCGGCCCTTTGCAGCTAATGTTTGGAAAGTAAGCTCAGAGCCAAATGGGAGTCAGGAATGGTGTGTAAGCACCTTTGTCCGACGGAGCATCATCCTATCTAGGAGAATTTTCAGTTTCTTGAATGCGGTCTTTCCGGGACCGATCATTGCATGCTTTTGAATGGGGGTCAAAATCTCATTGTTCCAGAAACAGGTCTACGAGTTGATGGGTATGTCAGTCTGATGTACAGAGATAAAGGAATACCTACATGTTGCATGGGTGTATGTCCGCAAGCTGTGAAAGAGTGGATAAGTGTTTGTCAAAGGTGATAGCCGAATGCTGTACTCACTGTCGCAACTGCTTTTGTTACTGAACGTCCAGTGTAATGACTTGCATTCACACGATTTGCCTGGGTGCAATGAGTGCAAATCAGTCCGCGGAATTTCTCGGTCAGCAATGCGAGATCCTTACAGAAATAGTAGGCGAACGGATCACCGCCCAGGAAACGAATCAGACTGTAAAGCTCTCCAACGCGGTTTTGCAAAGGTGTTCCAGATAAACACCACTTGTAATTGCTTCTCAACTCGAACGCCGCTTTTGCTGTGTTAGTCGATCGTTCCTTGATGTTATGGGCTTCATCAAGCTAATCAAAGACCCGGTGAGATATTCTGAAAAGAGAGAAAGGCACTCTTACAATAATGCGGTTCCAGGTTATTTGATGAATAGGCGACTTCTCCTTGATCATGACGCCTTTACGCTTGAATCCTGACTCCTGTTTACGGAAGCAGCTATAAACCAAGTCAGTATCAGACAGTGAAGTATTTCAACAGCACGGGATGTCTTACCTTTCTAGAACAGCATAAGTGGTCAAAACCTGATGGGAGAGGTCAGCATCGGCTTCAGAAAAAGGCTACAGCGACATACCACATCATATTTCTGAAGCTCCTTGGTGCTGGATTCACGAGAAGCTCCGTGCCAAACAAGAGCCTTGAGACCTTCAGAATGCGCTTCGATTTCGTTCCGCCATTGCATGATAGCAACAGTAGGCCTGCAATGATTTAAGTTTATTGAAACATACCAATGAGAATGTGTAACGTACGCGACGACAAGGTTGGGTCGTATTTGATCTGACACGAGCAACGCTATAATCTGTATTGTTTTCCCCATCCTAGACCACGCTCAAAGACCACTTCTACTGCCAGACAGAATTCACTTACCCCATTTCATCCTAGAATTACAATGACGTGAACACAGGCGATAAAGACTAAATGAGAACTACGTACTGCAAGCATACCACCACGCCATTCTCCTTGCTCTTGTTTTCGCATCCAATACAAACTTTCTTGTTGGAAAGGCAACAGAGTAAGTTTGAGGTTCTTGGGCTGTTCTGCGCGAACAGGAGTAATGATAGGAATGCTCTCTTCAAGATCACCCCACACGGTCCTGAGCTCAGGGTGAAACTTGTAGAGAGCAACCGTCGCTTTCTCGGCCTGATAAGGATGCATCAAACTTCTAGCGGTGGTGAAATTAACGAGGACATACGTATGTCAAGCGCCGACCAAGCTTAGCCATGAGCGCCCTTTCTTCTTTTTTGAGCTCCTTCTTGAGCTCCGAAGCTTGTCTTTTGCGGTCAGCAAGGCTTCCGAAGGTTGTGACAACTGCTTGGCTCCTAGATACCGTCGGCTTCTTTGCTTTCTTCGTCTTCTTCGCAAGCGGCTCCTCGTCTGATTCAAAGTCAGAGATTCCAGAATCGGATGATAACCTTTCGTCTTCATTTTCTTCGTCGAACGCGTCCTCCACGGCAAGTGCCAACGCTTTGTTGTTACGTGCAAGCCGTCTTTCAGCAGCAGCAGCACGTAATATCGCGGCAGCGCTAGGGCCAGAACTCCGACCCGAGGAAGTGCTTGCACCATTTCCGATGGGAGACTGTAAGGAAAGTCGGACCGCTGCATCCAGCATGATTTCTTCATCTTCAGTTTCATCTTCTTCGTCTTCTGACGCCACAAATTCCGAGCCGTCTGTGCCTGAAGACTCTTTGGACTCTGCGGTACTCTCAGATTCACTCTCAGGCGTAACGGCTCTAGCCTTTCCTTTGCCTTTGTCCTAATAAACTCATTAATTTGGTACTCTTGGTCGCATTTGACGCGATTTCTGACCTTGACGACCTCTTTTGTCTTGACTTCAATGGCAACGTACGCGCGATTTGCAACCGTTTGACGCTTAGGAGCGCGTTCCTCAGTCCCAGGGTCTTTCGCAAGTTCTAAAACACGCTTTTTGCTTCTGGTAAATCTGCGCTCTGATGCCATTTCTTTTGCAATGGATTTGGTCTCTTCGATGTCAGAGGTCGCGGGAGTCCCCACTTCTGCGGAACCAGCAGGACTGAAGACAGGTGTGGCGGTAGTTGTGGGTGTAGCGCTCGCAGTTTCGGCTGCGCGCGTGGCAGCGGCGTTGCGCCTTGACCTCACTCCTCTAGCCATCGCGAGGTGTGAAAGAATGCGGGGAAAGTTTTCAGAACAAGGCTGTTACGTGCCATTTCGCTTAATTAGCGTGACAGTAATGTGTCACGGATCACATGATCGCGGTTCCGGAATTTGATCCTTGTCGGATTGCCAAAAGCGGATAACGGCTGAACTTTTATGGGAGCACTCCGAGACGGTATTTTTTCTGAGTAATTAACATTAGGTGAATAAGATAATGCTTATACGCAACGATAGAACAGATTAGTATGGTTCCAGTCCAAGTAGTCCTTGACACGCGCCCTCAACGTCTAAGACCTAGTCCATCATGGTCAGCGTCTTATTCGAAAATTTGAACCCGAACTTACCTCCTTAGGTGCTGCCACCGTTAAAACCATGGGGTCCGTCTCACCAACATGTACCTCGTCTTCTATTCGAATACCCATATTATGATATTGCTTCGGGAATTGAGGCGTAGGTGGCACATAAATACCCGGCTCAATAGTGATCACCATACCGGATTTTAGACTTTGAATTTGATAAGCCGCGAATAGTATCCATGCAAAAGCTCACTTACGCATTGCTACGGCTCATATTGAATGACTCGTGTAAATCTATTGTGTGCATGCTTAGCAAATTCGAAGGTTTTTTGTTGACTGCGCTCACCAATCCCTATCGGGTGACTGAGGAAATGAGGGTATAACACTCGCTCGAGGTCTGTATCGCCTCCCAGCATATTGGATTTGAAGTTAAAGCCAAGTTTAGAGAGCTCTTCTCTCAGACGCGAGCATGACTTTCGATGCAATTCGTGGAGTGTGTATCCGGCGGTCTCAGTACAGTCGTTGATGAGTTCTTTCTGCACTGTCAAGACAGCAGAGTATAGCTCTGTTTGCGCTGTTGAGAATTTCCCCGAAGCTGGGAATGTTCGTGCTGAAGTGGCAACAATTAGACGTGGTATAGATATACAGTTAACTGGGCCTACTGATATCTGAGGCATAACCACTGTTTTCGGTTTTAAATTGTGCAATTACGGGAGAGGGGGCAGGACTCAACTCACTTATACTCACAACCTGCATCTATGAGAACAAGCTCGTGATCTTGAAGTAAGTGGTTATTTTCGGTGTAGTGTATTATCAATGCGTTTGGCCTGGCAGAGAACTCAGCATCAAAAAGCCTGGTGGACAAATCGATCCGCTTACCCCGACGCAACCACAGGTACGTATGCCGGACGTTGAGACCCTTGTAGGGCACAAAGATATTCAAAGTGTGCTGCCAGAGCAGCCTCGGATATCCCTGGCTTTGCGAAACGCATAGTCTGACTTCTAATCAGCAAGGTCGGGTGACTGTGGCGCTAGATACCCACCTTTGCGTGCGCTCTTCCACTGATAGTTCCGGCCTCGTACATCACTTCCTGCTCTGCTCGGCTCTTGACTGCTCTCAGGGGAGCAATCTCTGATGCAAGTGGTTTTCGTTTGAGATTGGATATACTCCCAATCACATCGTCAACCTCCGACTGTATGCCAGATGAAAGGTACCGTAAAAGTAATTTTGCAGATGGATTACGTGTCGACGGACTGTTCGGAAGGTCGACGTAGACGTTTGAAGCTCTAGAAAGAGCAGATTTCAAAACCCTGGCAAAAGACGTTATAGGTTCAGCGGCATTTGCACCGAAGATTGCTGCGGCGTCGGCTATAGAGGTCCTGTAGCCCAAAAATGACTGAGATATGCGCCAGGAGAACGTCGTGTGACCAAGCGTACTTTGGACCGTCCCACTTCTCTTTAGCAGAGTCCTTGCCGGAGCAAAACAAAGTCATGCTGTACCCTCTAGACGAAGAGTTCTTCTCTGAAGCGCTATTCAGGGGGATGTCGGAGTCGTAGAGTAGGAACAAGCTTGCCTAGGATTACCGCAGAGTCTGGCTCAGCAAAACCGGTGAGATACCAAAAATCCGAGTTTTGGCGATACTTGTAACTTAAGGTGGAACGTTAGGTTCTGTAATAGCGCAAGACATTGACAACCTCACAAAATATCTTACATTTTCGAGAGATGAGGGATTGTAAAATGCGTGAAGGGGTTGATGGGACGTACTATTGCTCATTAACTTTATTGGAGCTGCCACGGACACCACCAAACTGTTATCCGGCAGAGAACTCATTAATCTCCTTCTTCTCTGTTCGTACTCTTCAGGTTGTATTCCAGGTGTCAGATC
This sequence comes from Leucocoprinus birnbaumii, assembly GCA_027627405.1. Classification (NCBI taxonomy): domain Eukaryota; kingdom Fungi; phylum Basidiomycota; class Agaricomycetes; order Agaricales; family Agaricaceae; genus Leucocoprinus; species Leucocoprinus birnbaumii. Next base: position 31,465 of record JANIEX010000251.1, read on the forward strand.
ATCCTGTCGGACTGCGAATAACGACAACCAGAATATTATTCAGTCTCGCAAAAAATACCAAGGGTCGACAGGGCATACCAAGATGTGGATGAGAGTGGGGTAATGGTTGACCGTATGCACCGGGTTTGGTGACTGTCACTAGCGTTCTACGCGACGCATGTCTGAGGCACTGAAAAGCAGATAAAGACGTTAATTGCCTATTTCGCAGTGAGCCGGATATCATTTGACCAAGGGAGAAGGAGAAGAGTTTGTAACCCTAACCTCGACGCGAGCCTTAAAACAGGTCACGCCCTCTCGACATTGACCCTATCTCGGTTTGGAAGTGGACTAACATGTCCCCAGCTTTATCATATGAGCTCTCAGCCCCTCTCTTGCTATCCCCTTCTCTGCTTGTCATCAAGACTCTAGACCGCTCTATATGACGACGACCGGCCCCACCAGGTCCTTTGCTCGTTACTCTGGCCGAGATGCCTCCCGTATACTCTTTCTCGGTCGCAGATCCTGCCGCCTCGTCAAGTGGAGGAGTTATCTATACTTCCATGCCGCACGAAACACTCTCTTCTGCCGGACAGTTTGCAGTCTCAGTATATGCATACGTAGGAATTGCCTTCCTCGCCGCCACCTTCCTCTTTGCACTCGGATACGCTGCCTTCCGAATTCGCCGGGACAGAGGAAAACGCAATTACGACCTCGATAATCCCTTTTACGACACGAACGAAGAGAACCGCTATGTACGTCTCTCTTGTAACTTAGTTGATAGATCCTCTGAGAACGAACTCTCTCAGGTGTCCGGAATGGCGCGCTTGAAGAACAGCGAACTAGGGAAAATCAACTTTTCACTTGCAAACGAAATCAGGAAGAAACAGGCCAAGGAAGCCAAGGCTGGGCGCAAATCTACCCTTGACCTACCGGTTCTCGAACCACCTCAGACTTTGAAACGCTCCGGATCTAACCACGGGAACATCTCCAATCCGACCAAACGTGTTAGCTGGGCTTCGTCCACTTCGACCGCTCGAGATAGTCAACGCCCTTCCAGCGGGCCGAATCCTGCAGCTTCTCCCGAAGTACCCATTAGTGGTCCAAAGTCTTCTATAACACCCTCAAATGTTTCAATTTCCCCGTTACCTCGAGCTCAGGACTCTCACACGCGCGTCAATGTTTCCCACATGTCAGACCCTCGTGCGCTCAGAAGCAAGGAACTTGTCGGAAATACAACACCCGACTTATGTCAGAACTGGGCTACACCTGACAAAGCCGGTTATGGGGAGGGGATGAAGAACTTCTTGGGTGCTGCGGGCCAAGAATCTAATCGCTAGACTACGGTACCGGTGTTCGTTACTCTTTGATGATAAAATATCATGTGAAGGTTACGTTTCGGGGAAGACGCTGACATAGATGCGAACCGAGCCACAAAGCGAGCAATAGAGCATCTCGACAATGTCAATCATTAACTCCGTCATGAAACGTGGCACTGGTATTTATAATCGACAGTGATGTCAAAAGAGACTTCTGCGCCCATGCTCAGGCTTATTCCAAAGTCATTAAGGATCGGCGGAACCTGCATGTCCAAGACTTTTGTGGCGATGAATACAATCAAATGTCAAGTGGGTCTTGAAAGCTTCGCCCGTAGTTAACGCTTCGCTACTGAAGCACTGAAGGCTTGACTCCTGTCAGTGCCCTGCTGCTGGTGTAAATTAACGTACTGCGAGCACAAATTCAGGCATGATACCGACCTTTACAACCTTGGACTTCATGTCGAATCATAGATAGCATTACGAAGCTGGTCCTGAAGTTTGGACAGTTGAGAGGTTCCCCTGTAGATCATTAAGAGTCCTTCAGGTCTGACTGAGGGTTCTTCGCCGCCCTTAGGGCTGAATATCAGACCAACTGTATTCATGATGTGCTGCCATTCTACGGGTTCGAACGAGATAAGAAATCTGATGATTACTTGCTTCCAAAGCACAGAAATGTGTTCAGATGGAAAAGGCAGGAAGGGTCATCTTGCATCAGATCTAAATCAAACCTCGAATGAACTGCGTAAAAATACATCTACCTGGAGTATTGGGGGTGTGCTGATGAGTCCAAAATTGGCAGAAGAAGCAAGATATTGACGGTAACGCGAACGTCATATTTGCGCCAGTACCGTGAAGACGGGATGACCCGCATATGTTCCTCGAGAGCTCTCGAGCCTTCGGGCGTTGAGGATGCGCGCCAGTGCCGATATGATCGTTAGCGCCGGGATCATCAGGGACAGGGCTGAAAACCTACAGGGGCGCGAGCGATATAATCTTGATCGCGAATCTTTCCAAGAATCCAGCCACTCTGAGAACCCAGTGAAATCCAACTGATTCCCTCGGAAATGCGCATTTTCAACGATTTCGCCTGGGGTTTCCTCTAGTTATTTCTCCCTTTGGGTCGGCCTTCACAACCTATATACGTCCCTGATGCGAGTGCACTAAACTTGTAGATCATTCCTAATGCTGCTACCTATGTGTTCTTTGTCGACAGGAAAAGCCATGGTCATCGACTTATTTTTGCACTCCTCCTCAATGTCAAGATGCTCATCTGTCGACACCTTGGTTCACTCTAATGATACTGTTCAGATGTCTAAGGTTCTGAAGTGTTCAACACATCGATAATCAGCTAATTTCGACTACCTATCAAGTACATCTGCCAAACGCTCACAATGAAACTCCGAGGATTTTCTAAAAGTTATCCAAAAGTAGAAATGAAAATTCTCGCCTCTCCACAAGTAAACAAGAAAGGTCGGGAACTCGACCGAGAACCATCAATGATTGTGAGTTTCGCGGTCATGATCTGCGTCATCAAGTGCCTTCAGGACAATTTCCCTGCGTAACCATTTCTCCGGAGGAGTGAAGTACCAACTTAAGATACCGAAGATGGTCACACTTCCAAAGATAACGCATGCCTTGATTTTATATCAGTAAGCCCTCGAGTTGTGGACGGAGAGATGATCAAAACGNACGAAGTTNAAGTTTTCAGAGTCGACGGGAAAGAAAAAGGGAGACAACATGACCTAAGGTGAGGAACTTAGATGAGNTAAATTTATCAATNCTGAACTAGACTTACAGCAACGATAAGAGCGTTGAAAATGATNACAACCAGATAGCACAGCCTCCTGTAGCGGCCGAGGAAGAAATATGAATGCTTGAAGTTATTCGGTGTCAATGTGAGACGTAGAAGGGCGATGAGGCCATAAGCCGCAATGGTCGGGACAGCTCCAGCGGAAATGAGGGAAAAGAACGCCACTTGGCTCGGGAGAATGGTGCATAGTAGGGCGGCGGCGAAAATGTACATGACAGTGATAGCATGCCTCGGTTGCCCCGCTTCGTCCACTTGGCCGATCCACCCTGACAAGGGCAGCACACCATCTCGGGCAACAGCGAAAACCAATCGTGAAGCGGCCACAATAGCAACGCTNGTGTTCTATAATCACGAGCAAGATGGATNAAGTCTGTTGTCCATGAGCCGAATAGAAAATACGCACGAGGATCAAGCCGATAACTGCGATTACGGTCATGAAAGTCGCACCACCCTTGCCCAATGCTAGAGCATAAAGTTGAACGAAGGGTTGGGGAGCATTCAAGGAGAATAAGGTATCAAAGTCCGGGGTACAGAATAAAAATAGGATAATGGTTACGAAGCTGAGTAGACCAGTAGCGACTGCGCTAGTCAATATCCCCTTTCCAGCAATGACCCTGACGATGAAGATTGACCAGGATTCATATAGATGACATGTGGATGTAGCTCACCTGGCGTTCTTAGTCTCTTCTGCGATGTGTCCGGAGGCATCAAATCCTGTCATGGTTCCAGCAGTGAAGAGGCTGATGAGATGTTCTATCAGGGAAATTCTACTCCAAAGAGTAAGATCACACACAAAGATAGAATCCAGTTCCATCCTGCAGGAGCGCCAGTTCCATTGTCTAAAAGCAAGGAAGCTTAATCTAAGGGCTTGAATACGGATCAAAAAACTTACAAGTCATAGTAAAAACATCCTTCGCAGGCTTGAAACCGTAGGTTTTGGATACGCCAATAGGTAACCAAATGAGGCAGAGTAAAAAGTCCACCATCATGAGCCCGATGGAAAATTTAAATATCATCGAATAAAAGCCGAGGAGGAAGATAATTGACCAAAATAGCAAGAATTAAGAGCCCCTCAGAAATAGCCCAGACGAAAGCACGGAATTTGATGTTGCCCAAATCAATCCCACCGGGAAAATCCACTTCGAAAACCGGGAGGAGTGATACCAGGTAATTTGCGGTTGTCTACGCATATCATCATTCAGAGGGTGTGCTGAGGCAATTTAGTAAAGCACTCACTTGACAATTTCCAGCAACGAATGTCATCCAAGCAGTTGTGGACCACCAGGCGACAATAAAACCGAAGAAACGGGCGAAGTCTGGTCCCGCACTCTCCGCAGCCCAGATGTAGATCGAACCGCTGAGGGGAAGAGCGGAGCATATTTCTGCGAGAACCGCAGCAGTAATGGTCATGAAAATGAACGTCACGATGTATGAAGACCTTCTCCCAGAGCTCAACGAAAGAGGCTTTTCAAGAGTGCTACTAAGACACACCATATAGCGACAGGTCCGCCGGCCAAGATTCCTATAAAAAGAGCAGTCCTGTTCTCATGTCAGGGTCTTTTCCGGCACTGATAAGGCTGAACCTACCTCACACCCCCAATAAAATTCAAGGCGCAGAAGCTTGCCGCAAAGCTTTCAACGATGTGCCAGGTACGGTGCAATTGCTAGCAAGTTTGTCACACAAATCGAACGTAAGCTAAGGAGAAAAGACAATTACCTGTTTATATCCTAGTTTTTGCTGAACCAGAATATCTATGTCAGTATACTCAAAATTTCGCCCTTTAGAGGGCAAAAAGGGTGACAACTCTGGGAGGCTTCCCTACGCAGGTATGAGCGCTGATCAGGTTCTAGCGGTATAATCTCAATCCTCGTATGTCCAGCTTTCTCAATCTCGTGACCAGAAAGCAAAATCGCTGCATCATAGAGCACGGTTTTTGAAGAAAAGCGGTAGACAGGGACGAGGATACCCGCAGCCATTCCAGTTGTTCACCAGCTATGGACATTACCATAGTATCATTGCCCAAGTTAGCGCAAAGGTTCAATGCCTCCTCCCAGATTATCATCTGGAAGGGCAATCACCAGTTGCAATTCATCAGAGTCAATGACAGGAGCTTGTTCACTGTCAGCCTTGATATCCTTGTTGTCGTCCATCATAGTAGAGACTGGAAGTGGGAAGAAAGCAAGCTTGATGAAAAAAGATGTATTGCGCGAGTATAAATATACACTGATTAGTAAGATTTCCTGTTCAAGAAAGCCGGATAAACCCGATCTTTGGTGCCTATGGTGCCTGAAGGCCTGACGAAATGAAAACGAAAGGATTGCGCAAGACATGGAGTAGGGAAATGATTAAGGAATGCCAAAGCGCTGCAATTGATAGTGAGCAAAACGCCAAGTATTGACAAGCTGTTAAACGCACTGGTTTGAGAGAACGTATGAGCAACCAGTCTTCATTAGAAGCGTCCTGCCTGAAATTGTTCTAATGTTGCATGAGAGATCGCAATCAGAACTGGAAAAATAGCGGAAAATATTTTTGCGGCACCTTTAGTACGTCGATACTTTGTCGAGTAATGTGGCTCAGCAGCTCGTCCTTTTCATCGAAGTGGCGACCGAACATCTTGGCCGATTGATAGACTGCGTGCTCAATCTTCACGGCCACTCCACCACCAGCCTGGGATTTCTTGACCACCTTTGCAACAGAGTAAGACACTTGTAGATTAATATGAAGAATAAGATATACCTCATGAGTTTTGTGGTTGATCTCGAGGGATGTGCTAAAAATACGTCAGAAGCGCCTCGATATTAACAAGGGGCACGAGGCTCACATCTTGCCGAGGTCGATGATCTCCTTCTGTCCGTTTGTGGGATTGATCTTCACTACAGCCAAAGGGGTACCGACTCGCAAAGTGCCTTCGAGGATGTCAACGCCCACAATGATGGGATCTCGCTTACAGAACGTTGCGATGATCTTCAATCGGCAAGGCCAGACAGCTTGGGGAGCCGCATCGCGACGCTTAGCTTCGACAATCTCTTGATTATAAGCAGTAAAAGAGTCGAAGAGATGATAAATGATATCAGCTGGTAGGCGAACGTGACGTCAGCTTCGTGGAATATATACCCCGCATCGCTTACCTTTGAACAGACGAATGCCCATCTCTTCGGCTAGCCTTTCAGCGTCCTTATCAACGGTGACGTCGAAACATAAAATACAAGCGAGTTCTTTCGCCTTTTCCAACATAGTCGCTGCACGCATGACATCGCGCTTGTGGACCGGCCCGATGTTGATACCAGACACCGGGATTTTACTGACTTTTAAGAAGTCAAGTAACGCCTCTAGTGAACCAAGAGTAGAGGCTTGAACGCAGACTCCACGACCTGATTTGTCGATGCTGTTGAGCAACGACGTTAGGTCGGACATCACCTCTTCCTTGAGGTCATCCTCATCGTCATCAGGCCCAACAACGAGCAACCGTGAACCGGCAATCGCCTTCTCGAGGTCAGGCGCCACGATCTTGACACCTAAAGCTGCCTTGACTTCTTTGTGGTGTACATATTGGGACTTGAATGAAGGTGAGAATGGAAATGGACACTTCGGTAGAGCAAACTTCTCACCTTAATTCGGAGCTCCCTTAAAGGCTGAGGCGTAAGGAGCGCCCTAATTTGCGTGACAATGGGCCCGTTAAGTCCACACACCACAATCTTCTCTCCTTCACGAAGGATACCGTTGGATATAACCACATCAATGGTAGTACCCAGACCTTCAAGCACCTTGACTTCAAGGACAGTGCACTCCAGCTCGGAGAGATACATTAGACGATCGCTCATCCGCTGCTGTGTGAGATTGACAAGCAGCATAATCATATCAGGGACACCCTCTCCCGTGATAGCGGACGTCGGTACTAGAGAGACGTTACGAGCGAAATTCTTGTTATCGTAGTACAAGCAAGCGTTGAGACCCTCCTCCGCGAAGGCAAGGATGGTCTTAGAGACACGATCCTCAAATTCCCTCTGGACTTGCCGGGTCTGCTTGGACAAGGAGTCGCGGAAGGAGTTGTCGGGGGTTGCTTGCCAGCCGTACATACGATCAATCTATGGAGTATAATTATCAAGTGGCTTAAGTCCTTCGCTTGACAGGAAGGCATAGGAAACGCACCTTGTTAAGAGCAACAATGAAAGGAGTCTTGCGATCACGCAGCAAACGTAGAGATTCCAAGGTTTGAGCCTCGAGACCGTGCATGATATCGACGACAAGGATGGCAATGTTGCAAAGTGAACTACCACGCGAACGCAAATTTGTGAATGACTCGTGTCCCGGAGTGTCAATAACCAATAGACCAGGAATCTTGTATTCTTGTGTGCCATCCTACTCGAAAGTTTAGGCCTCGGGTACCTGAATCCAATCTCTTATCCACGAACCTTGTCCATAACGGCGGTTTTCTGCTTAATAGCCTCAACGGGGAAGTAGGTTGCACCAATTTGTTGAGTGATACCGCCAGCTTCACCTTCTTGCACGTTGGTTTGACGGATCTGGGGAGATATGAGTCGAGGGCAAGTTCGTCGTGGGAGATGCGACGAACCTTGTCCAAAAGCTTCGTTTTTCCTGTGTCGACGTGACCAAGGATACAGCAAATTGGGCTGCGGAGATCATCTTTGCTACGGGCAGCCAGAGCTGCTTCATGTGCCTTTGCACGCCGCTCTGCAGCTTCTGCCTTCTTCTGGGCAGCCATTTTCTGGGCAGTCGTGAGTTCTTCATCGGAGCTATCTTCATCTTCCGAATCTTCGTCAGAGTCAGAATCTTCCGATGAATCCTCTTCGTCCTCTGAGTCAGACTCCTCCTCATCTTCCGGTGCGTTTGTTGCCGCAGCTTTCGGCGGAGCGGGTGAAGCTTTGGGTTCAGACGCTTTGGTGGGAGGAGTAGGCTTTGACCCAGGCTTGCCGTTCGGGGTCTGTTCTTTAGCTGATGCTGGTCTGATGATCAAACAGGGTTCTAGCAAAATCTAACAAGTCAACTCTTACCCTTTTCGGCGGGCTTGCCATTCGCCGCTGATGCTGCAGGTACTTTAATTGGAGCTGGCGCAGGCGAAGCATCTTCCTCGTCGCTTGAAGCATCCCAGGAATCTTTGACTTCCGGAGTGGCGGGTTTAGCCTCTTCATCGCTTGAAGCATCCCAGGAATCTTTAACGTCCGCCGTTGTTTCAGCCGCTTTTTTCTCATCACCAGAGCTCGCATCCCAATCCGACTTCGCCTCTTTCTCAGCTCCAGATTGGGGCGCCTCTGTAGACTGAACTGTAGACTCCGGCGTTCGTGGCCTTGAATCTGGTGCGGGTGACGCATCTTTTTGTCCGACAGGTTTCTTCTTCCGGTTCGCATACACCACCCTTTTGGGCGCGCTAGTGCCTGATGGCTGTTGTAAACCCTCAACTTGAACACCGGAAGCCAAAAGAGCTTGTTTTCGGAGCTCTGCAGCTCTCTGTTCCTCTTTCTGTTTCTTCGTGAGAAGACGGCCTTCTTTTCTGGCAAGTTCACGTTTCGCCTGAGGAGCGCGACGAGTTAATCTATTTGAGTAAAAAGGATATGCGAAACGGAGTGGTCCTCACCTTTTCCTTGTCCTTCCTCCGTTGTTTTTCTTCTTCTTTCTTACGAGCTTCTTCCTCCGCTTTCCTTTCCTCTTCCTCAATCCTTTTACGTTCCTCCTCCTCACGCTGACGAGCCTCCTCCTCCAACCGCTTCTTTTCCCTCCATCATAGCTCTCAGAGCACTAATACCACCAGCTTTCTTCTTGCCCGCAGGAGGGGCTGGAGCTGGAGTCGACTCCTCCTCCTTTTTCTAGCCTTTTTCTTTCTTTTTTCTTTTTATCTTTCGCCGCCGTACCACCCGCTTGCTCCTCACCATCTTCAACACCCTCGTCCTCTCTCGATTCCCGAGGCGGAGATGCAGCAGGAGCCACGGGCTCCTCTATGGGAGCTGAAGGTGCGTCACCTGCCGCCGCAGCTTTCTTCGCCGCAGCCTGAGCTTTCTTCTTTGCCTAAGGGAATGGATGTTATCGGCTGGCAGCAAAAAGTGGATTGACTTGTCAAACCTTCTCCTTCTCTTTTTTTAGCTTCTCTTTCTCTTTTTTGGACAAGATCTTCGGGCCAGAATCCTCGACTTCCTCGTCCTCGTTTTCAGCAGTATCTGCGACGGTCTGTGCCGGTGGCTGTACTGGAGCCGCCTCTTTTACTTCCTCTGTGTGATGCTAGTGAAAACATGCCCGATGGAATGATAGGATAACGAAATACCAGCGATCCTCCTCCCCTTCATCTTCTGCGGCCGCCTTTCCTTTCTTCTTTCCTTTCTTGTCTTTCTTCTTTTTCTCTTTGACTGGTCCAAATTCCTCGTCAGCGAGGTCTTCAGCCGTGACTTCAATCGCTTGCTTGGAAGGAGCAGACTCTTCCTGATCTTCAGGGACATCCTCAACGGGGAGATCGAAGGCGCTAGCTTTTGATTTCTTTTTGTCCTTCTTGTCCTTCTTTTTCGTCTGGTTAGACTTTAGTAGAGACTGCGAATCATTGTCAATACGATCCAGGATGCTTGACAAATAGTAAATATATTGCCCACCATCAACCCACCACCCTCTCCATCATCCTCCTCAAACGCTTCAACGTCTTGAGTATCAACAAAAGCCGAAAACGCGGAGAAGCCGCCTTTTGACTTCCTCGTCGAGGTATCTTCGTCATCAGACACATTCACAGAGGCGGTCTTATTCGGTTCAATGGCCTCGCCAGCCTTCTCCCTAGAGTCATATATGAGTTCAGGAGCGATGGGTTTGATTAGATTAAGGATGTACTGACCAGAAGTCATCATCATTCTTCTTGCCTTTCTTTCCCTTGTTTTTTGGCGGCATTGTGTTGTCGTATGAGGATCCCCTTTGTGAACAAGCTAGATCTCGGCGAGACTTCGATGGTGTATACCCAGGAGTCGGAGGACAGAGTCAGAAATTATTGACGGAGCCTAGAGGGCCATCACGTCACGCGGACAGACGGGCTCTCGGCCCGGTCCGAGCAATTAAGGACTTTGTTCAACACCATCGGCTACATCGACCAACAATGGGACTCCTCACGATCATACGAAAAAATAGGCAGAAGGAGAAGGAAATGAGGATCCTTTTCTTGTGCGCATTGCGTTGCTCTCCGCCAACCTGAGCTTATTCTCTCAGAGGCCTCGATAATGCAGGGAAAACCACGATTCTCAAGAAGCTCAACGGCGAGGACATTATGAGCGTTAGTCCCACTCTCGGATTTAACATCAAAACCTTCGCCCATGGGAAGTGAGTCTCTTCTCAGCGCTTTTCCACAAGAACTACACCTAACCTCACCGCTAGGTATACCCTTAATATATGTAAGGTTCCATCCTACACCCCCGAGTTTTTATCGCCACCGTTCTTCATGGATATCTGAACTCAACATCCGCCACCGGCTAGGGGATGTCGGTGGTCAGCGCACTCTTCGACCCTACTGGCGCAATTATTTTGAGCAAACCGATGCCCTCGTGTGGGTCGTCGACTCCGGAGATAGAATGCGGATGCGGGATTGCAAGGACGAGTTGCATAGTCTCTTGACAGAAGATGTGAGAGTTCCGCCCTGTTCTCTCCTCCTACACTGCGGCTCATTCTGCTACCCGCTTATGCCGGTAATCACGCCCTTTTGACAGCGACTGGCGGGAGCCTCCCTACTTGTATTCGCCAATAAGCAGGATTTGCAAGGATCAATGACAGACGCGGAAATCCGCCAAGTAAGCCTTAGCATTCTCCGTATTTTCAGGCAAATTACGAGCCGAACGCCTAACCACACTCTACAATTCGTGCTGCACCCTAGGCTCTCGAACTCGACTCCATCAAATCCCACAACTGGAGAATCTGGCCTTGCAGTGCGGTTACCGGAGAGAACCTGGTGTCTGGCCTGGATTGGGTTGTCAATGATGTTGCAGGCCGACTATACTATAGTGCCATCTCTACACAGTATAGCGATCAGACAGCATCCGGAGTTCCCGTGGCTTAATACAAGTCACCTGCATCTGTACGCTCTTTTAGGCTCCTCAGCATGATTCGGAGAATTGGTTCCTTGCCTCTGGAAGACGGCCGTCTGCTCTTTCCCTCAGTTCTCCCGTTAGAGTTCGTTCCCAGTTCTCGCCTATCTGAACCCTCGATTTGTAGAACACATCCATTTTGATTCCTTGTCGCTGGAANACACCGGAACATTGCCGTTCCGCAATCATCACTCAAGTTTCCCAAAACTCAACCCAATACGGGGGTGGATCGAGAAAACTGCTGTCAGCCTTACGTTGGTCGCCTTCTTTCTAAGCACAACAGAATGCAGTTTGTTCTTGTGCTTATTCTCCT
>JANIEX010000252.1:0-42909 GCA_027627405.1 Leucocoprinus birnbaumii
AGTCATCATCTACAACAATTATGTCTACAATACACTCAAGTTTGAATACCCTGTCTTCCTGGTCACCTTCCACCTCACATTCGCAGCTATCGGAACCCGTATACTTCAGCGGACGACGAGTCTCTTGGATGGCGTCAAGAATGTGAACATGACCAAGGAGATGTTCACCAAGTCCATCCTTCCTATTGGCCTCCTATTCTCTGGCAGTCTCATCCTTAGTAACACCGCGTACCTCTATCTCAGTGTTTCGTATATCCAGATGCTCAAGGTTTGTACCCGTCTTGTTCGGTTGAACTGCATCCTGACAACTGTCTTTCCTCAGGCCTTTACCCCGGTGGCAATTCTTCTAATACAGTGGACATTTCGACTCGAGGATCCTAACAAGAAACTTGCTGTCATCGTCGTCATGATTTCCTCTGGCGTCGCTCTCGCCTCGCAAGGAGAGCTACGGTTTAATCTGATTGGATTCATTACCCAGGCAGCCGCTGTTGCTGTGAGTGATGCGCCACTTTTTGCAAATGATCGAGTTACTGATCCGAATCCAGTTCGAGGCTTCCCGACTTGTCATGATTCAGGTCCTTCTTCACAATTTGAAGATGGATCCCCTGGTTTCGCTGCACTACTATGCTCCCGTCTGCGCGGCTATCAACCTCTTCTTCCTTCCTTTCACTGAAGGTCTCGCCCCTTTCTACAACTTATTCAAGCTCGGCCCTGCTATCCTCCTGAGCAACGCTGCTGTTGCTTTCCTCTTGAACGTCGCTGCTGTCTTCCTCGTTTGTGCAGGAAGTGGACTCGTCCTCACCCTAGCTGGTGTCTTCAAGGTTAGTTTATCAGATGAAAACCTCGATCAGCCACACTGATGCATGCTCTATAAAGGATATCCTGCTTATCACCGGCTCTGTTCTTATCTTCGGTAGCCCGATAACGCCCCTTCAGGTCTTTGGTGAGCTATTCAACCTCCGCTGTTGTACCTTGAATTTGACATTTGACATATGTCCGCTTCCAGGCTATTCGATTGCCCTCGCTGGTCTTGTTTTGTTCAAGACTTCCGGTAGTAAATGAGCGGATCTTTATCCGTCGTCGATTCGGCGTCCCATCGCATTTGAACTATTGGACACGTCTATATCATCTTTCATGCGTTGCACATATTTACTTTTCCCAACTTCATGTAGACGCACGGGTGCTCTTTTCACGCTGTTCAGCGCTTTCTGTTGTGCTATCGGACTCTAGGGGCTTTGATTTGTCTCGATATTATAATATGTAACGCATAGTTCTCATCCTCTAGGGGGACATTCGTATGAATTAGTTAGACAGAGATACAGTACACACTTTTCCCCAGAGCCACGTACTTGGCGAGAAAAATGTCGTATCAGCTTGTGACCCTCTAGTACAGAGCCTATTTATAGAGTAAGTATGGGTTTTTACTATCTTGTATTGGGGCGCTTTTCGTCAAAGTTGGAAGAAGAGAAGAGAAGACTGGGTATTGATGTCGAAGATTGCTTGAAACGGTGAATGTTGTCTTCCGCTGTTAACAATTGTAGTCTTTGTAAATGACCTCTCACGTTTTACGCCACCTGCCTTTTTCTGGTCCTCCTTAGACCAGCACATACCACATGGTCAAAGTACTTATTTTCGCACAAGAGAGACTTTATCCGCTTTGGTACCCTTCTCTACTATTCCCAGGCCTCGAGGAAAATTTTGACTTTGTGCAAGATTCCCCGGAAAGGGTTTTACGGCCGATTCTGATTTGAGCGATCGGAAGTGGACTCCCGCTTGGGGTTGTGTAGTAGCTTATTGTGTATCTTTGAATGCCTCCGTGGAGAATCGAGGGTCAAAGGTATTCTTGGTTTCTCGATCGTGCTGCGCATGACGTTTCGATATTCGTTTGTAAGGTTGTTTAGATCGCAGAATGATATCAAGACTCGCTGGCTATGAAAGATGGTGCCCCCAATCGCTTGATCATGTTATTCGATGGAACTGTCCAACAAAGATGGCCTTATATACACTAGTGTTAGGCTCAAGTACTGAAACGTAGCTACCACCATCAGCATTTCTTGGTCAAAGTACTAGTGTAACCTCTCGGTGATTGTGGCTAGTGAGGATGGTAGAAAAGGCTCTCATTTGGATCCAATCGAAATGATCAAGGACTCCAGTGGAGCTCAAATCAATCGGTATCGCTGAACGCAGCTGCTATTACATCATTATAACATCGTTGACTGGCTTGACTGTGTAAACTGCATCGCAGGTAGCCTCTGAGAAAAACGTCGACCGTCAGGAGTCCGATCTCGCACACCCATAGGCATCAATTCGATCGCACCGAAGTGCGAATCCTGAGAGTCGGTAAGTATACTCGTCTTATTTGCTAAGAGCATACGTGTGGTGATAGCTTTGCGGGTCAATGTGATTGATGTAGCGGATAAGATGATCCTTCACGATTGGCGAGAATCAATACTGTGAAAGGAAGGTTCAAATGTTACGCGAACACGTACGGTGAGAAGGTTGCGGGGATGCTTAGCTACCAATGAAAAAAAATGAGGTGAAACGCGGGTGATCAGGATTCGGTCAAGGTGTCTCCGAGAATGATAAGCGTACCCAAAGAATGTGGGTTCGAGAGGAGAAGATGATGGTCAGTAAGAAGGTGACTGTTGACGTGATTTTACGGTTTAGAATACCAGTGAGATGACAGTTCGGCCTAAAATCAGATATACGGTACCTAAGGCAACAAAAAATATGGCAGTTCCACTAAAGTGAGGTGGACTTAGTGCTTGAAAAGAGTCGGACCAGAGGAGGAAGAGACGTACTCCCACAGAACCTTCCTGGTGGCTTCTGACATATCCCAGAAATCTTTGTTCATTATGCCCACTGAGATAGCTAGGCCATAAAGGTAGATCTGTCGATTATCTCTGTCAGCTGAGAAGAGACAATGGTTACCGACGACGCAGTTACGCACGTGGAAAAGTAATGGAGGGATATATGTTGGCCAAAAATTCTCAGGGGGTAGCGCTTTGCAACCGCTGGATGGACTGAGCGTTCCAACGGCGGCATCGGGGATCGTCACGATTGTCAGGCTTTTGCCAGATATAGATAGCAATATGAATGAAAGAGAAATCGAAAGAGCAATCCCAACAAGTAAACCGGCCCGAACGGGGCGATGGTGCTCGAAAATATTCCAGAATTTGTTGCAGATGAAAGCTGTGGCCGTTCGGGACTTTTTGAGCTTTGTCAATTCAAAGTAGGAGTGAACAGCGTCCGCACCCTGTCCTATGCCGATGCATAGCAAGTTAGATACCAGGGATATATGGAGTCCCTTTGTGCATCTGGGCGCGATGTTAGTCAGAAACCCGGGTAAGGCGGAATGGGATCCTTACGTCTAGTCAAGGAAAAGTGGGTCAACAAATTAGCTTTCTCTTTTCGGCCTCGAATAGGTTGAATCAGCTGCACCTGCAGGGTTGGGTATGGAACCAAGGCAACTGGAATTGTGAGAAGCGGAGGTGAGCCCCGTCCGAGTCTGAGCGCTGAACTAAGTTACAGGCTGCTACTGACCATACAGGGATGCTCTGAGAGTGAGGAATATGGGGAAGATATTCAGCGGAGACTCAGTACAGATTCGAGCAGAGATTTACATCATAGCAAGCCAAGTTGCATAGCGGTTCTACCGAAACCTTCGTCACCAATGACGCGTTGATCTGACTTGATGCCACATACGAGGAAGAAGAAGCCACGACCTCTTGTCCATTCCCTGTCTATCCAGAAGAACTCATACTGTAGGCCTAGTCATTTAAGATATTTTGTAGGACATGAGCTACGGCCTCACCTCCAGAGCAGAAGTGATAAGATATTCGTAGGCTGAGACGCTCATGAGCCGTTTGTGGCCCATCGCACCGCAAATGTACATACCAAACCACATGAAGCAAGCAATCATGACTATTTGCGTATTTCTTGAACCACGAAGAAGCTCGTGGATCTCATTCTCGTCTAGGGATTTCGCGAACAGCCCAAGCTCTTGAGAGGAGAAAATCGTCATCATGGCAGGAAGCAAGGTTCATCACTGGATTATGGCAACAGCGACAAAAATAGAATCGTACGCTAACAATTCATGAATCATGAGCATCAACGAGCGCTCATGCGACAACACCCAACCTTGCTCAGTCGAGTGAGCAATTAGATAGTACGATTAAATCTCGTACGGTTAAGTGGTCCTGTCCAGGGATGGCATTAAGCCTGATTTTAATCAACAGCCGGGGCCACAATAGCCCGTAAGACAGCACATATCTTCAACCCTACCCCATTGAATGGATTTTGCGAGGGATTGCACATTACCGCTCTCATTAAAGGCTCGTGGGTTCTATATGTGCCCGGTACTTGGATGGCCGAAGACTTTGTAGAACGCAGTTTGGCTCGTCAACAAACCACATTGTATATTGATTCGATATTCTACTGCTTGCCCAAATGCACCGCCCACCACTCCTCGAAAAGCGATAACCCTAAACCTCCAGGAATATCTAGGTCCTCTGTTTCTTTGGTGGATAGATGACAATCCTTTGGGCGACTTGTAGCACCAGGACCTGTTGGCGGGTTGGAATCTGGGACGATATGGTCGTGGGGAACGCCTAGAATTTTTGCAAAAATAAGGCACATCTCATATTTCGTGAAGGGTTCGTCCCCGCTATAATCGAATTATTGAAGGCAGCGGCTTGTTCCGATCTATACGCATATGTCAGCGGTGAGAGCTTCCGACGATTAACATATAACATTTGAAACGGTACCTATGGCGCGAACTAGAAAGCCGGCTATGTCCTCGACATTGGTGGGATACCTTGTCGCGTAATGATCCATCTTGTACTGCTTCCCTGACTGGTCCTGAACAATATCCAGAAGAATATTCACTGCTGAATCAGAATTATGAGGAGCTGGACCGTATCTACTAACTTATTATTATCTGATAATGGGAAGAAGAGTGAGGAAACAGACAGAACTGGAACCCTGAGAATGGCGATCTTGGCGCCAGCTACGGAAGAAACGGCATTTTCACCGTCTCGCTTAGATTTGCCGTACAGCTGGAGCGGGTTCGTCTGTGAGGCGGGACCATATGGAGGGGCGGTGCCGTCAAACACGTAATCTGGATATACGATTGTGGCTCAATTGTTTGCGGTGATCACATTGGACATCTTACCAGTGGATATGTAGATGAGGGTGAACCCGAGATCTTTGGCGAGTGAAGCAAGATGACCAGGTACCTCCGCATTGAGCTGGGAATATCAGGCGACTTGAGCGGCGGCATGACAAAGAGGGTTCAATTCCTTGTTCCTTACTCGTTGAGCTCCATCGGGATCCTAGAGTATTTGCGGAATACATCAGAAAGGCGCTCGTTCAGGAGGAGTCTAGACAAACTTTCTCTGCAACATCAGGCCGCCGCTCCGCAGCGCAGTGGATAACCCCTGATCATATGGTCTTGAGATTGGGACGAGAAAGGTAATTTGCGAAGAACCAACAGTCGGGTTTCGATTCCCGCAGAAAATCTTGGATTGCACTTTGGTCAGTCAAGTCGATTTTACTGAGGCCTCCTTGCGCCCTTGAGTTTGCCAGTCCAATCACGGCATGGTTCGTTGTTTTCAGAGCTCTGTAAATGGCAGAGCCAAGAACCCCCGAAGCCCCTATCCAAGCCGATCAGAGTCGGATGGTCACTTGGTGAAGTATGGCTCACCGGTGATTACTATCTTCGCCATTTGTGTGTATTCGGTGAGCCAACAAGATACTTAGAGCAAACGTCCAATAGTTGGGGTGATCGAGGAGGAAGACGAGCTGTGTCCCGAATCGACCCTTATTCGGCAAACTCCGTGTGCGCTTTGGTGACGATTATCTGAGTTTGCCGAGTTTGTTAACTACCCTCGCCTTCAAACGCCTCTAGCTGGATTCCTACTCTTTCTCACACAGACAAAAGACTGGATCACGATTCTAAAACCACCGATGACTCTTGTCAGCACATAAGCTCTTTTGGGCTGGCTCTTAGCGCATGGGGTATTGCTCATGGCAGCTGGATTTCATCCCTACAACTACCACTCAATGACGGTATCACTTTCCTTGGCCCAAGGTTTGCTGTACCTTCAGGAAGTTCTCCCTCACGCAAAACTTTGCATGCCCCGATGCATACCTTTAGCGGTCCATGATCCCGCATAACTTCTTGTTCCGATTGAGGAACTAGAACAGCCGCAGTTTTCATATACTAGACTGAGGGTTATAGACTCCTAGATGTACTTCAGAAACCCCGAATTTTCCTCGAGCTTGACTCAGGCATCTCATGGGACAATTGCTTCGCTCTCAGGATCGAGGCCTTTCATACTTCCAATTCTGCCAATGACATCTATCCTCCTCCCCAAGACCAAGGAAAAACGCCAATGCCAATGGCTCGCAGGCTTGTCTATCCTCATTACTCACATGATCAGCCAACTACTTACTCTGGGATCGTGCAGGGATAACAGAGCAAGCGTGATCATATGATTTTACCCAATCTGTTCAAGTGCAGAGCGACGACAAGCGACGACCCCAACCTTGCGCTCAAATGAGGATTGTACCCTTCTGTTTGGATGGAACGGCGGACAGCTTCCCTTCTGTAACCAATGGCTTGAAATGGGATGCCACGCGAGATGGATCATCACATGGACTATGACCCTGGTTGTCTTTCATTATCTTCATGAAGAGCTTAACTTTGTGATTGTGGTCTTGGAAACTTACTGTCTCGAAAAGGATTATAGAGTTCTCGATGACCTTGGGCCAAGATAGGCCTCTCATTGTCTCGGCGGCGCTTAGAGCACCCCCACCTGATCGATGATCGATGATCCCTCGAACGTCACGGGGAATCTGCTTGATGCAAGAGTACCAATGCCCCGGTGCTGCACGATTGCTGCAAAGAGAACAGCAATATGTTAAGATGTGTGTTGACTCAAGCTGTCTATCGGCCGTATCTCGTTTTGGCCAAATTCAGTCTGGTGTGGGAACCGGTATTCTAAACATAACTTGGTACACTGACGAAACTGGTTGAGCTTCGCGCTCTCATGTCAGCGTTGTTATGGCGCTCACAGGGGCGAAAAGAACCAACGCAATCATAACCACGTGTATCTCATAGGATATGTTTGGATCTAGAGCAACAATACAAGTCGGAAGATCAAGTCTTGCACCTTGTATGTGCAATTTCTCATAGCGCTTCTGAGGTCCTGACCATGAATAAAATTTACAGGAATCCGGCCATGTTTTCTCTCAGATTTGCGGCCAGATCCAACGGGATATTTTACCGGGAACGTGTGAAAGATCATCTCAAACTCTGAATAAAACCAAAAACATCAGAATTCTAGGGCTAGTCCGTAACGAGATCGGTCCCGCTTTGGTTCCCCGTGTCGTGATCGAATCGCTAGGCTTTGATATACAGTCACAACAGCCAATCATCTTCAAGCGCCAAACGATCGCTAATAAGATTCTGGCTCTCGTCACATTTCCACTGTTTCCCAAGCCCTTCTTCGAGGTATTTCTGGTCGGCCGGTCAGAAAGATTCACCCTCTTCTCCGACCTCTTCCCTCTGCTGCTCCGCCAACGGATTCTTCCCGGAAATGCGTCGTAGAGCGGAATCAACCTCGGAAGGCTTGCGACTTCAACCTCTCCGTGCAAGTCCCTTGACTTCTTTATATAAACATGTTCAGACATATAAGTGAGCCCTCACATTACCTTGACCAGTATTGCAATACCCTGACTCAATAAAAATCTGAGGTCTCCGCAATTAGAACTGGAGCTTCTAAGCCCCTCGTTGACCGTCCCAGATGAAGGCCAAAAGAAGATCCAGGTCTTCAGTCAGAACGACAAAGTATCTGGGCAGGTTTTTCTCGACGGTAGCTGCCATCACACTGGCAGGCTTTCCATTACTGTGTGTTACTATCTTTCATTTCAGGCAACTGACGTCTCACGTATCTGGTTCAAGTTGGAGGGTGCTTTCTACTACGAGAAGAGCGAGTCGACGACTACCACAGAAGACCGCATTAGTGAAGACTCGGCATCCCCGTCTCAATCCTTAGTTTCCAAGCATGTCTTTCTCGCTTCAACAACAAACATCAACGTGTCTCCCGCGAATGATACCTCACCTTTACTCCCCTTCCAGGCCTCGTTTATGAAGAGAAGACCAAGCGCGTCTCGTCTCTGTCAAGGTCCGAATTCCACGAGGCGATCTCACTCGTTCGCCTTTGAATTTCCTCGTGGATGCCGACCAGGAGAAGAGCTTCCTTGCTCTTTCTCATCTCTAGGTGACATGGAGGCATCCTCGACGCCATTTTCAGTTGCCTACAAAATTCTTGCTCATTGGGAACCAAGTGCGAGTCTTGACAACAGTTCAAGGTCGGGATGACAAACCATCTGTCTTTTCACCTTGTTAACTCTCCAATAGCTTAGAAGCTCCCATTGTCGTACAAGCCGACAAGGATTTCCAGTCTATTGATGCATCGCCCAAGAGCCATGAATCGTGGACCGAGATGCCGCTAAAGGCGGAGCGACCAGTTCCATTCCGTTGTGCAGTTAGTATGATTCTATCTTTGCAAGAGATAATTTTGACCCTAGTTGCTAGGTTACTCTTCCTTCTTCGATCACCTTCTCGCGGTCTTCAGCGATACCATATTTTGTTGTCTTCACGACAACTCCGCGATCTCCCAGCCTTGCCAAGGAGATAGCGGCTGATGCTTCTATTTCTGTCGAGTTCACTCGCCATGTTAGCGTGACCGAGCAGACATATCTGCCACCAACGCCACCCATCACACCTTCCAGTGACGACTCGGATTCCCCGATCGGCAAGACAAAACTTTTGCGAAAGGTCACCCGATCTGTGCATCAACGGCAACGGTCAAGTCGTTCAAATTCCTACACCGATCCGAGAGACAAGCCTCTCCCTGAACTACCTTTACAACCATATACAACCAACAGCCCGATCCGGAAAGATATGTGCATTGGATTCCAGAAGAGACCTCGCCATCAATGCGATCCAGGAAGTCACCCCCCTTTGGATGCTCAGATGGCGCTGCCCGATGGACTTCATAAAGCCAAGATCTCCCTCAAACAAGATATGCTTCCCAGTATTGATTGGAACGGCCTTTCTGTCAAGGTCGGTCAATCCGTCACTTTTTCAATTATCGTCAATACTCACGCCGAACTTTCCCACTGCTAGTATTATCTTAACGTCTCCGTTGTGATGGGACTTGATGAGCTTAAAGCTCGAGTCCCTCTGAAGGTCACTTAGGGATATGAGAAGACCCCCGGGACAATTATGCTTTTCCCATACTTTCTACTTGCTACAGATTGCTCCCCGTTTCAATACAAATTATGGACCTATGGAGCCAGAGGATGGCGACAGGCTTTCGTTCTCTGTCGCTATCGGCCCACTTTCAATTTTGAAGGATATCATTATTAACTTGAGATTCTTTCACCTTCCTTTGTTTGCTTTGTTAAGTCAGCCATGCTTTCCTGTATACCGCCTGTATCGATAGCTAACAAAGAATCAATTATACGGCTCACTCAAGTGCTATTTCTGACCCTTACCAAATCAGGTAATCAGACCCTTAAGTAACTCGCGGTCATCCGTAGTCGCCCCTTGACCTTAAACCGACCTTTCTACCNCGCAAAAACCCTTGAACCGAANCGGTATGGAGGAACATCCTACAGCTTCATGGCAGGCGATGCAGGATGGAAGTGTTTTCTACCGCCGACAACACCTCTATACAGTTTCTGGGAAGTTGCCAGANCTCAGTGACTACGTTATTGCTGGGTGTCGGTATGGGGGGGCCAATAGGCGCGTATNCGCTTCATTTTTCCTCAGTGACACCTAACATTATATCAACAGCTCTGATGCGCGATACAACCAAGATCGTAACCTTGAACCGATCGGCCCCAGTGCTGTCGAAATCACAGGTTCAAGTATATTCGCCGTCAGGCGAAGCACTTCTGCTGTTCAGTGTGTGGATCATCTTCCTGGCGTCACGGAACACGCATTGACTCTTGGTATTAGTGGGATCAGGGAAAGATAATACGTTTTGGTTGGACGCTTGACGAAAGATTGGTCTTGTTGAACGAAGAAGGCGTATACCGAATTTATGACCTCCGAGGCGAATACGAACAACACTCTCTCGGCTCTGAAGCAGCTGAGCTGGGTATCATCGATGCGCGCATACACGACAATGGACTCGTCGCGCTTACCTCTTCACTCACGCTACTGGAGGTCAAAAATTGGGATGGCGGTCGGCCACTTTCGCTGGCCAATCCAGGCAAGTTATTCATCAACTGGTGTCTGGCCTCTTATTTTAATCTCTCAAAATAGGCCTTTCTGAACCACCTCACGCATGGGCGATAATCCCGCCTGATCTTAATATCTCCCGCCATATCGAAGTTCTTTTATCGGTGGAAGCCACCATCTTCACCGTCGACAATCTTGAAAGTGTTGATCAGCGTCTGTCTAGAGGCCCTTTCACTCACATATCACCATCGCCCAATGGAAAATCTCTCGCCCTCCTTACCTTCTCTGGAACACTTTGGGTCGTCTCTGCCGATTTCCAGCGAAGCATGGCAGAGTTTGAGACGAACAATGTTATTGGAGCAGAGGGCCCTGTTAACCAGGTTGAATGGTGCGGGAACGATGCCATACTTCTGACATGGGAAGGCCTCGCCGTGCTGGTTGGGCCTTTTGGAGACACTCTACAGTATGTTATTAGCATTGTTTAGCAGGGACATTGAGCGATTCAACTTCGCAGGTATTTTTACACTGGGCCTCTATTTGCTGTGACCGAAATGGATGGTGTACGCGTCATTGGTCCCGACGTTTGTGACCTTCTTCAGAAAGTGCCAGGTCAGCGTCCATCCCAGAAACTCGGGCCTTATACTCATGAATTTTCAGCCTCCACTCTATCCATTTTCCGCCCGGGCTCGACCGCTCCTTCAGCAATCTTATACGACGCTTGGGAAAGCTTCAACAACCGCTCGCCGAAGGCGGATGAAAGTATTCGCAGTATTAAACCAGAACTTGCAAAAGCTGCAGATGAGTGTATTGATGCTGCTGGTCAAGAATCAGAGCCATATTGGCAGCGCCGGTTGCTCAACGTACATACAATATCTTTTCGGAAAAATCGCATTCTAACTATTGATGTAGGCTGCGAAGTTTGGACGAGGGTACTTGGATTTCCATAATCCTACCGACTTTGTAAACATGGGTCAAACATTGAAAGTACTGAATGCTGTGAGGTTCTACGAGATTGGCATACCCCTTACATATTCACAGTGCGTTACCACCCGCATTTTGACTGTGTATTGCTGATACCTTTTCCAGATACAACTATGCTTCCCCGTCACATCTGATAACTAGACTTACCTCACGAAACTTGCATCTTCTGGCATTACGTATATCCTCATATCTTCATCTCAAGCCTGATGTCGTCCTCAAACATTGGGCGTGTGCGAAAATTGCCCATACAAAACCATCCACGACAGGCACGGGTCAGGATGTCGATCTGAGTGGTGATGACGAAGTCTGTGCAATGATTGTCGAGAAGTTTCAGCAACTTGGAGGGACAGACGTTAGTTACGCAGAAATTGCAAAGCGGGCATGGGAAACTGGTCGCCCAGGTCTTGCGACCAAGGTAGGCTTGTGCTCATACAACAAGTCTCCTTTGACTTACACGGCATCTATAGCTGTTAGATCATGAGACCAAAGCTTCAGATCAAGTACCCCTGTTGCTGACGATGAAGGAGGACCGCTTGGCTTTAAACAAAGCAGTTGACAGTGGAGATACTGACATGAGTAAGTACTTATGCTCGACTCGGCCTGCCATGTGTTAACGCATGATCAGTTTATTATGTCCTCCTTCATCTTCATAATAGGCTTTCCCTGGGCTCTTTCTTCCGACTACTTGAAGATGGTGGTGACAAGCTAGTGCCAGCCAACAAGCTTTTGCAGGTCTATGCTCGTGAACAAGACCGTGAGATGCTACGGGACTTCTACTACTCGGAAGACAGGAGAGTCGAAAGTGCTGTGTTAGCTCTTGACGAGGCATACAGGGCGGCCGCAAGTACTTTCTTCCTAGTCCTAACTCCGTAACCTAATGTTTTACTCAGGATCAAACAGCTAAGCTCACGTCAGTCAAGACCGCACAGAAATTCCTCTCAGAGGATAAGGATCGCCATTTTGAAGCCAAGGTTTGTCAATTTCAGTGGCATTTGAATGGTGAGCTAATGGTTTCATACAGATGATGGACGAGAGTGTCCGCCTCCTGACAGCGCAGCAGCAGCTTGAGAAGGAAGCCGATGGGAAGATCTCGTTCTTTGGGCTGAGTTTGAATAGTACCATGCGAGAATGTATCATAAACGGCCTCTCCAAGCGGGCCGACAAACTCAAAGCTGACTTCAAGGTTTCTGACAAACGGTAAGTTGCCGACATATGTTGAAACAGAAATCTCCACTAATGTTATACTTCCAAGCTTTTGGTACCTCAAACTCCACTCCCTTACGGAGATTCGGGATTTCGAAGGCTTGGACGCATTCTCGAAGTCGAAGCGCAGCCCGATTGGCTATGAACCATTTGTCCGTCATCTTGTCGAGAAGGGATATGCAAAGGAAGCTATTTCATATGTTGCTCGCTGTGATTCGCCGAAGCGGGCAGATCTCTATGTGGAGTGTGGAGACTGGCGTTTAGCGGGAAAGGAATGCAAGGAACGTGGGGACAAAGCCAAGTTGGAGTGGGTATGCTCTCTCCTTAACAGGTTACATCTGCTCATACGATTTACTAGAGAAATCCGGAAGAAATGTCCAAATGCTATGATCCTTCGCGAGTTAGATCAGATAGCCTCATCCATGAAGTAATCTCTCCTAGGAGTACTCACCTATTCGGAATATACCTTACTACTCTTCGATTGCGAAGGAGCCGCCTCAAGCATCCGCGAGGACTTGGCACTTGGCGCTGGGTGGGCTGTTTGAGTATTCCACTACTNGATTACGGAACCGCGATTCTGTAGAAGCTCAGGTTTGGCCGTGAAACCAATCCCGACGGTTTGACAACGCCAAAATGTTTGTCATGCCGTTCAACAAGATTCAAATACTTATGGGGGTATGTCAGTGTGTGGTACATATGTAGGTTGTACCTCACGATCTTCAAATAAGTATCAATCCGCTAGGAACGGGGGTACTTCCCTGTGAGGCTGTTTCGCCAAGGTAACCCCTTTTAATTGGTGAACGGTACAGAATGTCCAGTTTCTTTGTGACGTCGCCCTGACCCAACTGCCGAAACATAACNCAGGCAGTGAACGAGCCGAGAGAAAGGGCCAGGGGCAATTAACATACGGATAATCTTCCGAGTTAATTGGGTGGAGTCTTCAAGAAATTGGATACATGTCGTGTGCGATTCGAATACATAGCGTATGAATAGGGTGAAAAAATAGGAGGGCGGGTGCCATAGAACCAAAAGTAATTTCCGACTCGAGGTATGATCACCGTATGGCCGTCATGCCCAATGGCCGTCATTCCCAAAGGATCGGGCAATCAATCAAAGCTAACTTTTCTCATTCGCNGGAGACTGGGGTTCCGAGAACTGTTCTGAATCGTCGCCGTCGTCCTCCCCGTGATGAGTAGTGTCGAAAGCATAAGGTAGGGGAACTTCTCTTGTAACACGGTACTGATCCATGTTACCGAGATGTTCGTTCTCGAGACGATCTAGGCGAGAGTATGAGTTTCTAAAACTCTCGACTTGACTCTAAAAGGACTCACAGAAGTTCCATTGGACTCGACGCAACATCTCTAAAAATCCGACGATAAATGTGCGAATCAGGGTATTCGGACCTGCTGCTGGTATATAGATCACCCAGGCGAAACGAATGAGACAGTTGGTCACNATGGCGGTGTAATAAAGCTGACAGGACGAATCAGCCCTATACTTTGCTATCGCTTTCTATGGAACTCACATATACGTGGCTAGAGTAGCCGAGCTCATCGCGGAGGAAAAAGTGCTTTGCATGAGGTCGGAGTAGCGACCAGTCCATGAGTAAATCCTATAGGGTTTTGAGTCAACGAGTGCCTCGTGAAGAGGGAAAGACGTACCCAAGACGCTGCGTAAGTTGAGTAAATGGTTGCAAAGATCAGCCATAATGCAAGCCAAGCATTATAGTGTGTTCCTATTCTGGAGTCAGCCGCACGAAGCGGAACAGTATCCTGTGGCAACTCACCTTTATGTCTCCAGAGATAGTAGAACAGATAGTTGACGACGCCAGATCCATATTTTCCACCCTTCCATAGTGTCTGTCAGCGATAATTCATTCAGGTAGAAAAAGACATACGTTGATCAGATGAGTGATCAATCCAGAGTCAGCATAACGCTTGATGCTCTGAACCAAGCGAACCAGCAGGGGCAGAGCAGCCAGGGCGAATGCCACCGGCCAAGCACTCGATCTACTCGCACATTTGTTCCAATCTTGATCAAACCCATGAGCATATACACATATGAAGAAGTAGAGATTCGACAGTGTGAATATTAGACTGCAAAACTGATCACTGCAGAGTTGATAACTTGCTTAGATATCCTTGGTATTGTATCACAGACGATACTCACCCCATCCAGAAATCCGCAAACTGTAGGAGGAAGTATCAGCTTAGATATGTACATGAACTGATGGTAGCACATACCTCTACTCGCCGAGTACCTGAGATGAAGAGCTTTCCAACGGTCCTGAGCAACCAAGACCTTGAGGAGCGAAATTGTAGTGGGAGGGGGTCAAATAATACAACGGCGCTGAGTGCAAGTCAGACGAGAGGCCATATTTCTGGCGAGATATGGGGAGATCCAATACGAGCAAACGATAACCAGAAAGCATAAGATAAAGTCGCGAGCAGGAAGCTGGGTATCTGTGATTGGGTTCAGTTCAGTCGTGCGACCCGACCTACTCAAGCACGTACCTCGTAATACTCTCGATAATCCATGCGAGTTCGAATATCCAATTC
Organism: Leucocoprinus birnbaumii; assembly: GCA_027627405.1. Taxonomy (NCBI): domain Eukaryota; kingdom Fungi; phylum Basidiomycota; class Agaricomycetes; order Agaricales; family Agaricaceae; genus Leucocoprinus; species Leucocoprinus birnbaumii. Next base: position 15,001 of record JANIEX010000252.1, read on the forward strand.
TAATATAAGAGTGTGAGCAGTCCACTAACGTCAGTATGAAATGGTGACGACTCACCGAAAATGAAGGTATAATTGACGCGAGACCGCGCCCATACGAGGAGATTGAGTCCGATGAGCATAGAAAATACCACAGGAATGAAAAATAAGCCATAAATGAATAACAGCGCGTCCCAGCCACTGATGAGCTCGTGTGTCTCCCTCTGTGTACCTGATACGCTCCGATGAGCTGCGAAAGTTGTTTACACGAACCAAGTACATACTACGAAAGATTCCAGCAGCCAAAGCAGGCATAGCAACTCCCATCAATATTCCAGAACGCAGGGCACTGAAATGGTGGGTTTTCGTTAAAGTACCTCCGCGTAGACGATTCATAGCCTTCTTGGAGTTGCCACGGACTACTATCAAGGTAAGGGCAAGCTCGACTTTTTAAGAGTCAAGAAACGTACAGAAAGCGAGTGCGTATAGCTGTTGTATCTCCTCCATCATCTCTTTGAGGGCTTTATCAGACACTAGTGCACTTTTATCAACCTAGATACTAGTATGAGCCTCCGAACCTCAAGCAACCGTTGATTGCCACACCTTCTCAGTCATGTATTGCTCTTGGGCTCGGATCTGCGGCGCGAATATGATTGAGAATCAGTATGATGCCAGGTGAGCAGATAGCGTACTTTGGTTATCTTTTCGAATTTCTTCAGCGCCTTGCGAAAACCGGTCAAATTCAGGATCTTCAGTTGAGCTCACAATGAGTACACCTTCACTTAATTAGGCATATTCACGCACTCGATAATTGTGCAGTAGCTCTAAACCGCTAAAAGGAGTATTTTGAGTCAATCGATAGGGCAAATATTGGCGCAGCCGGATCCGTTGGGGGGAAGATGAGGGAGAATACTCACCGATAATGCTCTAGTACTGCCTTTTTAAGCCTCTTCTTTGCATGCAGGTAATAATCCAAATCAGACAAATGAGGTAAACTAGGCCGTTCTGTATCATCGAAATCATTGACTTCCGCCTTTTCAGCCCCTTTACTAGGACCGGCATGGGCGATAGAAGGTAGCGGGCTCCGCATAGAAAGCTTTTCTAACGCGACCTTGCCTTTCTAGATAATAACCGACTAAGTGGCGACATCCTCCCTATGAGGATGAAACGCACTGGTGATGTGCTTGGTCCACCAACGTCTGTTTGAGAATCGCGGGTGGGTATCTCCAAGACTGGATGTGATCTGAGCTTGAGCTTGAGTGCGGTAGCAACAGAGGAGGCCCAGGTTGTATTGTTGTCTTGAGCTTTCTGAGTAACCCGCAAATGAGCTATGCTTCTGTAAGAGACAAAAAGAGCGTACATGCACAAATCTTCTGTGATCTCGCAGCTCGTGAATTTGGTCTTTCAGCAGTTGCGATCGAATAAGCATTTCTTTTTCCCGGTCCGAATAGAAGGATTCTACTTTGTCCAATTGAGCATCCAGGTATTGAAAGAATGCCTTTTCTTGAGGAGTCAGGTGGGTCAAGAGTTCACGTAACGGCAGCGTGGCTGTAGGATTGACGAATCGCGATTGTGGCCCGCTCACTAGTAAACACTGTTAAGACGTGTGCTATGGATGGCAAAGGATTCTTACAACGACTGGAAATCGTTTGAGCTTTCGGCCATTTGATACTAGCAGGACTTGCCTGCGTAGCTATTGAGGGTCTCCTTGTCCATGTTGATCCTCTTCGTCGAGTAAGCCGCGGACTGTCCTGTTCATGTACTCTGGGCACCACATCGGCCGTAGGAATGACCGAAAAGCTCGACCCAATATGAGATTCCGAATCGTGGCCCTCAGAGTGATGACTTGAGGCTGTTTCTTCGTGAGCCCCGGAATGTGGCGAAGAATCGGCAGCTCCAGCACCCTCCTGTTGTTTGCGGATCACACCGATACGTTTCTTCAATCCCCGATAGTCTCTATCTTGATATAATTAGAAATCCGAGATATGAAGCATTGCTGAAGACATACATGTAAGCTCGCTTCCATTCAGGGGTCTAACGAGCTTCAGTGAACACAAATCTGTCGGTGGGGTAAGGACCCACCTGAGTATCTCGAAGGTATCTGTCTACCTGTGAGCGAACTTTAACATCCAAAAGGTTACCAGGCTTACTGCGCAAACTTCATATTCAGCGTTCAGTTGTACTGGTATTTGACAAACATAAGTAGTCTCCACAGAAATCCTGACATGTGGCTCGTGGCAGAGGCTGCATATTTTCGGCTTCTTTTTTCTTCGTCGGGTGACGCACAAGGTTGTCAATCGCAAATAACGACAAACACCCGGCGATCATACTCAGGTACCGACCTGTCCAGTGTCGGCAATTACCGTTACTTCGAACCCCGACACTAACACTTACTTTGTTCTCGAACTCCATGAACGAGTGAAAAGAGCTGCATGGTAAACAATCGAGAAGTGCGGCTCGTTCCTAAATCTCATGGGATATAACCGCCAGATAGGTTCAATGGTATCATACCCATTATTGATTAACGCCGCTTTTATTTTAGGTCTACTAGCGCCCCGTCCGCGGTTCAAGGATACTATCAGTCCGCATGTAACGGTCGCACTCAGAGAAGGAAATAACCAGTATGCATAAGTCGACGAGATCTTAGTGAACTACCCGGCATGATGGTTACTTCACGTCGATGGAACTAAACTACCAGTAGCATTTCATGATGATCAAGTCAGGGTGGGAAGCGACCGCAGTCAACTGCCCTCCGGGAATTTCTGCGACATGAAATTGGAGATCATCCATCTCTCTGGTGCTGGGAGCGGTATCAGCGGAGGCTTTCCCCGAATCTTCGCTTCGAAGGTGCTTGACCACCAGTCAACCTGTTCAAGTCTGGTTCCTGGCTTCTCTTCGGCTTCCGCCCTCCAATGACATTTTGACTCGCCAAGCAGTTCTCAAATTCTCCTGATGATCCCACTAGATATTCAAAATCAGGCTCAGTGACCTATGCATGAATGTCATTTTTACAGCTCCGACGATATTTCTGGCCTCCCTCGATTCCTCCGGAATGCCAAGACCGCGCCCTGTACCACCTCAACGTAATTAATTGACAGTGGTCTAATTTCTTGCACTTTTGAAACATTGCCCTACGCTAGTAACTGCATTTGACTACAAGCCTATCTAACCCAACCAGTCGTCGTCGAGTCGTAGACAAGCATCGTGTGCTACGCTCTTGATCTTTTGCATTTCAGCCGCAGAGTAAACCCGAACTTACAGCTCCTTTGACTGTCTCTTGTTATTCAATCATTTCCACTTCATTCCAATCAAGGGTTCCCAAAGGACACAATGAGTGATTTGTATCTTAGACTTGCTCCACGGCTCTCATACCCTGCGGGAGCTTGGACGGAACTAGACACGCCTGGGCATATAAAACGCTCAAACATCGAGCGAAGGACCCCACTACCCACCTTACCTAGTCAATCATGTACAAGCTTCTCGCTGCCGCCGTCTACCTTACTCTCTCCGCCCAAGCTGCTCTTGGATCCTTGGGAGCTGGGCAGACCTGTGTCACTATTGCTGGTCCAACTAAGGTGCGGTATTTTTTCTCCTCCTCTTGTGCCTTTGAATCTGATTAGAATTCACCATAGGAAAAATGTGAATAGCCTCCACGTCGCTTTCGTTTGTGACAAGCTAATCAAGACTCCTCTTAGGTGCTCGTGGTTTGAACTGCTGCTTTGTTGCCAACGATTACTCAGTGTAGGCATTGAGGTTGCACTCTTGCTTGGTTAAATCGATCTCACGACATTATACTTAGATGCCACCGCGGTGATTGCCCTTCGCAATACATTCCGGAAGGCGGTCTTTGTACGCATTTCCTCGATCCGGCATATCTCTGTCGCTAACTTCGTTCTTCTAGGTGATGGGTTCGCGGGTCCAGTCCCTGTAAGTACATGAACGAACCTCCTCCAAACTATCTGACTGACATCTACTCTAGGGCGAATGTAATCAAACTTCTCCTGCATACATCACCTAGGCCGTGAAGCTAATCATACTCGTTTCATACAGGCTGGCCCGGTACTACATGTTGCAACCTTAACCCCGACAACTCTGTGTAAGTTCTTCCCAGAGAATCCATGTTTGTATCCCAAGCTGACACACAAGAAGCTGCTTGTCCAGCTGCAAATGAGCATCCGTTTCTCACCGTACTGTACCTGAAATATAGTACATGTTGGATCTCACTTCATGTATCTACCATAACAAACATCTGCCTCACAAATCAGACGCCTTCTCCTTTGCTACCGCATCTGCCATTTCTCCAAGAGTCTCAAACCTCCAAGTCCATCTTTGAATACCCTCAGGCGGCTCCCTGCAAGTGACGGCAATCTGCCTATCGATCCATACACTGTTCAAGCCCAAGTGATGCGCAGGCTCGTGATCGTGCACCAAACTTTGTGCGACGCTCAGAACCTTGGCCTTTACCTCTTCCTCGCTCAATCCCAAATCTCCTAACAGAGCAGGATCAGTCCTGACGCATTCTAAGATTGTCTTGAAGCCTCCTAGTGCAGGTTTGTAGCACTTTGCGTCCTGAGCAGTAAGNATAAGTGTGAAGGGAGANCGTGAATCTGGATTTTGTTGAGGGTGCCAATATCTNGCGTAGAGCGGTTTGCTTTCCTCTTCAGCTGTGNTAGCTGCAGATGCGATCTTGGGATTGGTGTAAATCGCGAGTTCTTCTACATTAGAGGCTGGGCGATTTAGAGAAAGCTTCGCATGGGTGTAGCGGAATGATTCGTGATCAACGTTCGATAGGACGATCAATTTATAGTCCTTAGCGAGTTCGCGAAGCGCTTCAGCACTATCGGGAAAGATAGACCAATGTTGAATAGATTGACCGAANGCAACGTGNGGGGTTTGACGAAGCTGTCGGGGCGTTCAGNCTGAGCAGAGGTCGACGGTGCAGACGAAGCACTTGCTGCNCTAGATGATGTCGCAGTGCTACCNTCTAGAGTGGATGTAGGACCGCCGCTTTCCGACTGTGCCATNACTCTAGCTTCAATGACCTCAGATATCTTCGCNAGAAGATCCGANTAGAGCATGTCAGGGTACTGNGCTTCGAGATCGTGCTCNACNGCTGCGTATGCGGCCAAAACCTCCTTCCGACCCCAGTTTTGCGAAACGGGATACTTGTTGAGAATAGGCTTGAGAGCATCATAGATACCCGATTCCCAGTCCTAGAGANGGNATNAGGACAAGTATANTTCAAACGCCAGTAAATGCTCATACCGCGAGTGTACCGTAAACGTCGAAGACTAGGACTTTGTAGTTGGTGAGCTTGGGTGTGGAGGATGTCATAGCTAATCAAAGTGGGGTTTCGAATGCTAAAGACGAGTTCAGTTGAAGACGTTTTCGAGTCAAACCCTACGAGTGTATTTATACCTACAGAAATTATCTGGCGTGTTAATCTTCTGAATCTGGCGCTTGGGATATGCTGGGAGAGCGAAACCGCAGATCAATTAGCCTGACGTCATCCAATCATTGATGCTCGCGGGTGATCAGGATGCCGATATTGCTGAGGTCCATGTTGTTCTTTGCTCAATACACTCGCGCTTGCTCTAACCTCTTTTACTCGGGATTTCTGCGAATCCTGAGTCATTGGAATCTTCGAGATAGTGAGAGAGCCCAGAAGTTCATCGAATGCTAGTCGTGGCTGCATCCTCAACCCCATGGGAATGCGAGTGAGTCAAGGAACGACGTGAGTGGTACACGTGGACCAGCAATCGTTTCTTGAGCTAAAAATCCTCCCTCAACAAGGACTATCGTCGCCTGCAGAAGCATCAGGGCAGAGCAAACTGAACGGATCACCCCACTACACAAAAATAGGGTTGCTAGGAATCCGCACCGTTGTACAGAATGAAGGGCCGAGGCGGAAAACATGAGCTTATCCGCTGCTTATCTGTCAGTCAGCCCCCATTCCTACCCACTAATTCTTGGTCAAGGTCCATCACCGCACTCGATGCTTGGCAGGCACTCCTATGATACTCAGCATGATTCAGATCACGTCATGGACAAAGACAGCTTGAGCAAACATAGCTTAAAGATACTACAAGACCTGCTCATTCAGAATTTGTCTCCCTTATTTCCGCCTCCGACTCGTGGCACCCTGGTTTTGGTTCGTTTGCTCAATTCTTCGATTTGAGAACTTTTTCGTTTCATTTTCTCGAACGCTTTACAACTCGAGCTACTCAAGCTTGTGCCTACAGCCTTGGACGCTTAGCTTAATGCATTTAATCTCTGCGAATTGTCCGGGATGAGTCGGACCTTTACCGAATAAAGCGTCAATCAGATTCCGGTACAACTTCTTTAGGTTTGACATTCATGGGCCTCAGCAGGTCGAGGCTATGCGTGTCATTGTGTCATTCCTCAACGCCTCCAACCCTGGTAGCTCATTTGCTCACCTACCATTTCGGGGTGACATGTTGGGGGTGTGCCTGCTTGAATCTTCTTTTAACTCATATTCTTTGCTTCTTTTCTTCATTCTTGCACTATGTCTGAAGCACAAGGCGTCTGCTCGGCAGACAACGACCTCCTATCCTTTGGTGCTCGTCTGGGCGTCTTTGTGACATTTGAATCGTCTCTGTGAGTTTCATTAAGCGTCATTGTATCGGAGACTTACTTCTTGGTCAGAATATCCGCTATAGCTGTCTCACTTGTCCTGTGCTATACTTTCGTGAGTATAACTTCGTACAATTTTGACACTTCTCTCAATTCTATTCCTCTAGTACCGAGTAGTCAAGAAGATAGCAGCACGTCGAGCTGTAAGACAAAGAAACTCAGAAGTCGAGTTGCCGCCAATTGATGCAACTGATTCCTTGGGATTCCTTGTTTTTATGTTCGGGGAGCTTATCAAAGCGATAGGTGGTATGATGAACATGAAGTGGGCTTTACAAGGGGTGCGTCGCTACAGCTCCAACGATACTGGTGATACTGATCTCGGTGATACTGATCTTCCTTCTAGTGTATCACTGAGAACTCATTTTGCACGGCGCAAGGCTACATCAGACTTATAGGGGACGTCAGTGTGTCTTTCTTGTATGTTCATTTAGCATTTCTATTCATGATCTTATCTGAATCACATTCTCTCAGCTCGCTGGTGAGATGAATTCTGCTCTGTTTGAATAGCCCGATAGACCTCGTGACTGATGTCTCTCTAGTATATCGGGTTTGACACCTTTTTTGTGCTTGTATACGGTTGGCGTGCTCCGAGCCGTGTTAATATTGGCGCCATCATTGCCCTTTGCTTGTTGACAGTCTTACTCGCAGCCATTGGCCCGGCACTAAGGCACGATAAGAGTCTGTCGTATATGGGCAGCACGATCTACTGTGAGTTCCTGATTTCCCCTCCAGTAGTATGCAGCTGACGATTCCGACCAGGGTGTTGGATTCGAAGACAGTACTTGGCCGATCAGGTCGGCTTGGAGTACCTATGGATGTGGCTGACCGCCCTCATCCAGCTCGTTCTGTATGGCTTGATGGCTCTTGTGATGCGTGGTGTCCTGGTTGTAAAAGGGCCGTGGCTTCGCCTAAGAACCAAGAGTGATGCACCGATAGAGACAGGGTCTCAAATCAGCGACCTCGGCGATGATGAGAGGGAAAATAGGGCAACTGCTAATCTCCTTCTCTTGTGAGTTTTCTTGTTGATGAAAAGATATGACACTAACGAAAGAGGAAGCTATCCAGCAATTCATGTAATTTGTGTTCTACCCCTCAGCATCGTTCGTTGGAAATACTTCGCTCAAGGCGTGCAAACTTCAGCCTCAGTCCTCACGACGAGCACCATCTTCGAGCTCTCCGGATTCCTCAATGCACTCTTATACACTTTTTCTCGTCCTGATCTCGTCTCTGGACAGAATTTGGAACGACCTTCCCAGTCTCAACCGATCACGATAATACCCACTCCGGCTGACAATATTCCAATGGGGAAGTGGCAGGAGGGCGAAAAGGTCAGGCGGCGTACCGCGGGCCAGGGTATACTCCCGCCAGACGATGAATCAAGACCTATCACACTTCATGCGGCGAGGTCATCGTCCCAGGCATAACTACAGTACAGCAGCCCACTTACAAACGAGTAGCCTCGTCCAGCCTACCTATCATTATTTATTGACTATGTATTTTATCCTCGTGCCGGCCGCACTCTAGTGGCTGAAGAAACTGATGGACATGCCCTGTCTTTGGTAGACTATTGATACAGTTTCTCGTGTGATTAAGCTATGTACATGAGCGGTTATATCAGTGTGTTGTACATAAACTGCAAAATATAACGTGAGCGCTGGCGATAACTTGCACTTGAGAGAGTGCTCGAAGTCTGACATGAATAGCAGGATAGTCAACCTCGTTCTAGCGTCATTCCCCAGAGTTGTTGAAAAAGTTTTTCTCCTGTCGAACCCTTCCACGCCCAGCCTTCTGAGTCTTTGATCTATTGCCATCTTGCAGTCTAAATCTAACTCGAGTGGGCGAGGTTAGCCTTTTCCCCATTCTGGTTGCATGATCAGGTGTTCCGGCTGTTTACCTATTTACGGATTGCTATTAAGCAGATATAATGAGTACGAGTTTTCCGGCCCTTCTGGAAGACTATTAGAGGATAATTTTGCTCGTCTGCTTTCCATATGACCCGTTCTGCATCATGATTATGCATCACTCCATCGTCAGGTTCTAGTTCAGCTTCTAAAGGGGAGCGTGCCCAGAATTCGAGGCTGATACTTCGAACACAGGTTCCTGTTATTTGTTTAAGCTGCTCAGTATTCCACATTCACACACTTGATAACATGGCAAACAGCTCACTAGATAATCAAGACTTGGCAATTCACAATCATGATGAACCGCCAGAGGCAGGATGCTTCAGTGACCCCTGGCATCCGTCTCGAAGTTGCTCCTCCTTTGATTTACTCCCTCTGATTCTTGTGCACGGTCCAAATGCTGAGCGTTGATAAGCAGTTGCCTTCAACGTCATAAGATCAAGGAAATTTCGACATGGAAAAGGACTGTGATCATTCACTTTTACACGCCATATCGGAACCTTAAATGACATTAGCTTATCTCGTGGCTGTAGTTTATTTCCGTGGCTTCTGAACAGCTTCATTTTGACAGGCCGAGAAACCTTTTTTGGGGCAAATAGTCAGTGGCCAATACGAGCTTAAATTTAGCTGGACGGTAGAATATAATGAGTGTTTTCCAGGTCTCACTCTTGAGCTAACAGTTGCAGACTTCAATTCAGCACCCCCATAAGATTCATCCTCGTTACCACTTGACTGGCATGCTGAATTCGAATTGTTCACTTCCTGAGACACCGTTCTCCCCCCACGTACAACTGGGGCTCCTTGTCGTCTGGGAAGCATCCATGTGAGTTATCGGAATTCGAGTATGGCTTCCCAGTCAGTGAACTGATAAGCATTCAAGGCTATCCGCAATCTCTGTCCTGGTTGTTTTATGCTACACAGTCGTGAGTATGAACCGAAACTGACACCGAGCTCTGCTCATCACGCACAATTGGTTTAGTATCGAGTTTCAAAAAAGATTATATATGCACCTCCACATCAGAGATTAAAGTACTTGGGTGCGACGGACTCCCTCGCGTTTGTCCTTCTACTGCTTGGAGAGTTCATTAAATCCCTGGGAGGTGCGGTGAGCCTGAAGTGGGTTCTCAGAGCCGTAAGTGTCTTCCTCCGATGAAGCTTGGAATCATAGCAGTAGGTACTAAGAGCGGTCAATCATTTTACTTTCAGCAGATCGAAGATCTTGACCCACTGTGTCAAGCACAGGGTTACCTTAGGCAGGTTGGGGACAACAGTGTAGCTCTATTGTGAGTTTCAACCGTCATGCGTTCATGCATCGTTAATGATACGTGGCGGTGCTGATCATTTCAAATTGATTGCCGAATTTCATAGCTCTTTGGTAAGACCTACACCTCTTCTTCGACCAACATTACCGTCTAACGACATGGTCCAGCTTATCGGATTCGACACATTCTTCGTACTCACATATGGATGGCGTGCAAATAAATATGTCAATATCGGTGCCCTCGCAGCCGTGTGTTTATTTATAGTTTTGCTCGCTATAGTGCCGGGAATGGGGGTCAGCCACAAAGGTCCGCCATACATGGGCACCACTGGCTACTGTAAGTGGTTTTTCTGGTGTGCATAACTCACCACCTGCTTATGCGTTGAACTCACAGGGTGCTGGATCACTAGCTCCTACTTAGCATATCAAATTTCTCTCGAGTATCTATGGATGTGGATTGCTGCACTGGTGCAACTCATCCTATACGGTCTTATCGCTCTCGTGATGCGTCGTTGTCTGATTGTAGACTCTGAATCAAAGTATAGGCTTCGTCTCAGAACAAGAGATGGTACATCATCCACCATTGACTCGTCACGCTCAGACGAACTCGGCAAGGAAAGGAAAGAAAACGAAATGATTGCGAACCTGATGTTATTGTAAGTTTCTATTGCCAATAAACGCAGTCATTCGAAGACTCACAAATTTGATTGATAGCTATCCAGCAATCTACATCATCTGCGTGCTACCGCTTAGCATTGCCCGCTGGAAACAATTTATTCAATGCGCACAGTCGCCCGCTGCAATAATCGTTACCAACTGCATCTTCGAGCTCTCAGGCTTACTCACTGTCCTCTTGTATACTTTCACCAGACCTGCCCTCGTTTCAGGCCGTAACTTGGACCAAACTCGGTCCGCGAATGGACTCGAAGATGAATCAGATCATAAAGTTAGCGAGCACGACAATAAAGACCCAAGCTCGTGCGTCATAGTCTCCGAGGTCCTCGATCCAAAGGCTCCCGGAAACGGTGAGGGATCCTCTACTTCTGGCCGTGTTCGTCCTGTGTCGAGTTCTGCTAGATAGCCACCGTCATAGAATTAACACATTGAAAGTTTCCGGAACCTCTGTACTTGTATAATGCGCTGCGTTTGACGTATTTCTGGTTCTCGAGCTATCTCTGAGGCATCGAATATACCTACGATATCATGTAAAGTATCTGGATCTCAAGCGCGGCCTGCTTGATTTATCTGCGCTGCGTATGTTTAGTAACATGTATGTACAGCATCTTGGGTTTCGAATGTGTTATATACTACTTATATCTTCTCTCTGATAATTTGGACGATAAACTGCTGCCAGTGGGGCGTACCAGCTCATATATCCCCCGAGCATCGCGAATAAATTCTAAGATAAGCATATCCGAGAGCGGCATCATTCGCCCTATTCTACCTAACCAAAAAAACACTAGGAAAACAGCCCCTCAATCACAAAACCGAATTCACACTCAAGCACCACCACGCTTCTTTCCCCTCCCAGCTTTCGCAGTCGGCTTCCTCGCCCTTGTCGACTTTCTCGGCGACGCATCACCATCAACAACCGTAGCACCACTCCCAGTAGCAGTAAGCCTCGANGACCTTCTCCTCGTTTGAATTCCTTCTCCAAGCTCATCAGCCATATCTGATGTAGTTGATCCTCGTGACACTGGTTTAGCGCTCGCACTGACACCAGAGCCTGATCTCCGAGTACTNGNGGGTTTGNTACTACTAGGAAGAGGAGCGACATGATCGATTTCNTCCTCNTCTCCNTCTGCGTCTTCACCTTCNTCGTCCATCAGTGCTCCNGGAAGATTTTGGCGCGTGTTGGAACTGCGNCGNCGTTTGTTGGGTTCTTTGGAATCGGTGCGTTTTGGATTTAGCCTTTTTATGTGATGAGGTATTTCGTGCAGANGTGTTTNGTTTCNGGCGTGTCGTACGACCGCTAGTGGGTTCCTCATCTTCNTCCTCCATCTTGGNATCTCCTTGCGCCTTCTCGGCATGTCGGTGACGATGATGGTGATGATGACTATCCTGACGACCATCCTCCATATCCTCGTCTTCATCATCATCACCAAATGAACCAGGTACCTTCCTCTTCACGCTCGTAGACGATGTCGAGATCGGTTTCCCAGCGTCAGGTACATCAGAGGACTTGGTTTGCTTGTTCTCGATATTNGCCCAGCTNGANAGTCCNTTCCCAAATACAGAGTAACCAAGCTCCTTCCCCTCTTTCTCGGCACCTTCNACGGGCTTGGGCTCNGTCTCTTCTTCAGGCCCATGGGCCATCTCTTCGTTACGTTCCTCTTCACGCTCCTCTTCCTTACCGTGCTCCTCAACCTCCATCTCTGTATTATCAGCTTTCTCGGGCGATGGTTTCTTGGCATTTCCATTCGCCGCAAGAGCTAGAGAAGGTTGAGGTCGAGGGGGGAAGATAGGTTGAGCGTGTCCATTCGTNTTTGCCGGAGGTGGCGTATAGAAAGCGTTCGGCTGTTGATTAGCTGACACGAACAGATTTGCAGGTGGTTTGTGTGGCTGTGCCGCCGAAGGAGTAGGGAATTTGGCGCCAGTGAGTGGTGATGAGACGTGGGGTAACGAGNCAAGTACATAACGTCCTGCGGTATTGCTGAGTGAAGCACGAGGANGCGAGCTCGACGGGGTGGAAAAGGACGTCGGGAGTGTGGGGAACGTCGAGCGAGGCTGTAATACACTTGCCGAAGTAGGAAGTTGTGGAGGAGTTGGGATTATGGGCAACGAGGGTGAGGGAACAGGTCCCCCGAACCTCGGAGCGTTTGCTCGTTCGGGAATAGGTCGTGATGCAGGAACCTTGGAAGTTGAGGCCTGAAGGTCAGAGGAACGTATTTCTTCCCAGGATTGCGCCATATCTGCGTCCTCGCCGGGTGGAGTTCGTTGACCTGACTTTTGAGGCTTAGCTGCTGCCGTGGTGGGTGCCGATAGCTCGGCATCGACATGGGCACGTTCAATGGCCGGAAGCGCGTTGTATAAGTCTTGAACCATCTTGGAGCGTTCTTGAGACTGTCGAATGTTTGTGCCCACTTTGGAACCAGCGAACTCCCGGTCCATGCGTATTGCCTCGATATATCGGCCGAGTTGGATCAGCCGAACGCAGACGAGGTCTTGTAAAAGAGGAAGCGCGTCAAAGGGAAAACCGGATGGAGGTTTGAGCACAAACGAGTGGAGCGTAGACTCCTCAAATTTCGAAAGAGGAAGTCCTAGCAATTGCATTAAAGCTGTTGGCCTTGGCTTTGCTGTTGAATTGTAAGCTCGAAAAGCACCGGAAGAGTCATTGAGCTGAACTTACGAGATACACACCACTCCAATATTCTCTGTAGCAGACGCGGTCGAATCTCGTTCGTTTCGTGAAAGGTTCTCTGAAACTGCCAAGCTTCGAGGAGGCTGGAATCTGCGAGTGCAATAGTATAGTACTCGATGTCGTCTGGCTCTGTCAACGGCGGCTTTGCTGTGCGAACATATTTGCGTATGAGAGCCGAAGCGTCGGGCGACACGGTTAGAACCTGTAGGATTTTGGAGGCATAGTCCCTGTTCAGCCTGGCATCTGCCAGTATGGAGACACCGTACTTCAAGCGGTCAGAACAGAAGGCTGGGAACACAGTCAACGGAAACGTACACCAAGGTTAATCCCTGAATCCAGGTGCCAATACGCGTCCGCAAGTGCGGAAAATTGAGGTGGGATGCAGTTCTCTGTTGCATATTTCTCCTCCCTGCCATCTTGATGCCATTTGAGAAGGAAATAGATGAGACAATGCTTCTTGAGCATGTCATAGTTGGAGTTTTCGATGGCTTCGAGCAATCGAACGAGGTGGTGCTGATCGTGAGGAGGGTAGAGAATATCAGGAGAACGAATTCCGCCTGATCTTAAGAGAATATCAAAGATGAGAAGATCGTCCAGAAGTGCCCGTCGCTGTTCAATTTCTTGTGGACGCGAGCCTCGCCATGCAAAGTTGTTAGAAAGCTCGAAATGAGCTAGGCATGAAGGACCAGCGGCGGGGTCTGTGCCCTGTGAGGTAGAGTGTAAATAAATGGAGTTCTTGACATATAGAAAGCACTCTTACATTCTCCATGACGGGGTGAATAGGTGTCGGGTTGGTTGAACAGGGAACAACACGCTTGGCGTTCGACATCGACCTTCGCGTCAACTCCAACGGATTAGGTAAGCCTCAAAGTTCAGGGCATCACGGTCACCGGCGCCGAGGGACTCGGACAGTCAACACTGTCACTCGACTGGCTCATTTTTAAGAAGAAAACCCGACATCCAATGACGGATCATCAGTTTTCGTTGTGTAAGCCAGATATGCAATTTCTCAGCTCAAAAAAGCTCAGGTCTCACTGGAGCTAGCGTTTTCAGCTCGCAGCGAAAGGCCACTAGGTGACTTCCAATAGCACCGAGACTCAGAACACATAAAGAATGGCTCAACAGGTTCGTCTTTAGATTGGGGCACCATTACGGTGGGATACATACGTACCTAGCCGGAATGCTTCGAACAAAACAATCTCTCATGAAAAGTTCCCGCTTCCGGTCGAAAACTCGCCTGCCAGACTGAAGAGGACGGGCCTTAATCTAAATCACCAGGTGTAGCTCTGAAAGACGCACACAGCTAAATGACGATCCTCGATATCAGTAACGATACTAGATTAAGCCTTTTTGCACTTCATGACGACTGTTACGACGATCGTGATGATATTTCCCTGGCCTTCCGGTGTGCTGCTTTCCGCCCCCACTTGAACCAGATCCACCGTGCTTCGAGCTCTTGATACCCCGGTAAATTGCTATCTGGTCTCTCGCCCGTACGACCTGGCCTTGTGTAAACGAACTAAGACAGTTGTCGTCGCCGTAGTCCATGAAGTTATCTGCCCGGATTAAGAAACCAGTCAACGCCAATATCGCGCTGATTGAAACAAATTCGTACGGATAGGATCAAGCCCAGTCGAATGTTTACACGACTTCCTTCCTTCAGGACATCCGAACCCAGGTTTCGCTTCCGCAGGCGTATCCTCAACAAAATCTCCGGGCTCATTGCAACCTCCTTGAAAGGTGTGATATAACCCTAGCCAGTGCCCGACTTCGTGCGTCAAAGTCTTGCCTTCGTTGTATGGCTCTGCAGCTCCGCCTGGGAGAGATGAAAAGAGTACGACAACTCCATCATCTATCGGATTTTCGCGAATGTCTCGAGGAAATGTTGAATAGCCCAGGAGACCAGGAGGATCGAGGCTGGAGGCAGGATAAAGAAATGTGTATAAAAAGTCGGAGGGGAGAAGCGGAGAAGGTGACTGACCATCCAAGGTAGACGTTCAAGTCGGCAGGCCCGCCTTGCCTGAGAGAACGTTTCATTTCTGCCTGCTCCTTTCTGCGTAAAAGGGGCGTTACCAGGAAAATTATAACACTCTTGACATGGAAAACATACGAGCTCGGCTTGACATTGAACCACTCAGGTCTGACCGTCCTGGTGACATTTTTGAGTTGGAAGTCTATGTTCATCGTCTGATAGTCGGTATTCAGAACGTCAATCTGATCTTTAATCTGAGTATCCCTGTGAGCGAAAAGAGGCGTCGTCAGTCTTCGGTTGAGCGATTAGTACTCGGACACTCACGAAACACTTCCGCCCTCTGCTGTTTCGTTCGCAGCGATGACGTGCAGATACATATTAATGCTCAAAGGGTCGTTCACCCAAGAAGCATTGCTATCTGCACCATGACCTGCTTCGAGCACTATTCTATGGTTTTTAAACTCCTCCTCCATCTTCAGCAACTCTGGCACAGGAATGTTCTCGACGCCACATCGCCTATCAACGAGATTTTATCACAATCAGCTCGGTAAATTTCAGGATTGTATCAAGCAGCGAAAATCGCTTACACGATGTTGCGAGTATCGGTAAGACGATCGTCGGCCGCAGCGGCCGCAGATGCAAGGTTACCAGAGCTGTCGAGGGTGCTGGCGAGCAGAGCAGTGGCGAGGAAAGAACGGCTAGAAAGAGAAGGAAGGATCATATCCGGTGAACCAGCACTCCGACAAACTGATCATATCGAGGTCGCCCTCTGGAGCTTTTATATGAGGGGATTTGAACCATTTCGAAGTGGGCTGCTTAGTATGACCAGGCTCGGGCACTCGGGGAACTCATTTTACAAGGAGTGGCCCTATGTTGGGGAAGTATGCATGAACTTGATGTTAACATAGGAGAAATTCTGCCATTCAGCGTTTTTCGGGAGGATTTGCAGGATGGATGCCTTAATGACCACCCGTTAAAATATGAAAGCTCGATGACTTGTACTGTTAGAGAGCCAGGGCCCGGAGGCCTAAGCCTCTCGGCAAGTTCCGAGCGACGAATGTTCACAGCTGCTTAGTCATGCGGCCATTTTGATCACTTTGATCGCCAATCATCGTAGATCACCTACATATTTGTGACCTACCGCTACTCTCAACGACCACCAAGTCTAGGACATGTTGTGTCGCGACGCGTAGTCAAGTAGAAAAGCTCTTTGCAACACTCAACTTCTTCTTTCACTCACCCCTCGGAGATGCAGAACCCCACTATCGTCTTCTCAGATTTTCTGCCACGCCGGACCTCCGTTAGTGGACTGGCTGGACGTGTCAAGGACTTCATCCCCGGCTCTGAGGGCTGCTCAGGGTCGAAGTATGCTTAGCGAACCTCAGTGAATGAAAAGAAGCTCAACGAGTCTTAGAAAGGGAATTTTCTGGTCTACAGCCGCCTGTGTTTGAAATTGCGGTGCTATTGTATTCAGGGAGGCGACCTCTTTCTCGGAGATAGCTGCTGACAGTACGAATCCACAATTTCTTTTGATGAGTACTTATCAACCGTTGCCAAAACTGCCCATCTTGGTAATTTCTGAAAAAAATGGGTTCAGCCAATCCATCAAATTACCGACAAAGGCGATTTTTTCCAGTTGCCCTAAGTAGCAATTCTCAAAACTGGGTCAGAACCAATCCACCTGTGCTCGCGAACGAGTATAAAACCAGTGTCGGCAGCATGGTAGGTCCTTACCCCAGGCCTCCTCAATTCTTTCAGGAGTCCTCTCTTCATCGTCCTCCTCGTCCTCCTCGCGCTTCGCGATCAACTCCCCGTCCACCGGGGTGCCACTCACCATCCTTATTGTCTTTATTGTCTTATTATGGATTACACTTCTGCTTCCGGCCAATTATTGAAAGCCCTCAGAGACGCTTCCTCGCCTAAGGTGAATTGGTATCACGCTCTCTGCCAGCTCTTTGGCTCAAATCTCGCCTCTAGAAGGATCGTTACTGCAAGATATGCGATCACGAATTCAAACGTCCCGCCGAATATCGTCGACACATGTCTAGTACAATCAAGCATGTGGGTGAGGAGAAAGCAAAGTGGGTAATCCGTCTGTCTTGGCCTTGTTGTAATCGATTATTTAATCGTCTTGCTGTTAGGGCATTCTCCTGCGACTTCTGCGATAAGAAATACACCCAGAGAGGCACTCTTCAAATCCATCTCCTCACACAGTGAGTGGCTCGCAAGATCCCTTTTTGACGTCCTGCACAATTCTCACCTTCGACGAAGCTTGAACCAGATTTATTATTGCAACGTTCCTTGCAACTCCCACTGCGATGAGATCTGCGACAGGAGCTATAGGAATAAGGCCAGACTTCGTGCGCATGTCAGATCCCACCTCAAAGAGTATACAGGCAAGGGGATACCCGTTCCGGTTTGGTTAAAGAAGGCAGTCAAAGAGCGTTTGGATGAGATTTGTGAGACTCAGAGACCGCGGGCATCTCGCGCCNCTCGGAGGCCTAATACTCCAGAGAGNNCTACGTCTTCTGACAACTCCTCCGATGTGTCTTCTCTTGCCACTCCCTCTCCTCCTCCCCAGGCCCCCCAGATGAGCCACTATGCTGAGGTATGTCCCCTCCTTACGCTCTAACAGACATTAATCGTTTACTGGCTATTTTTCAGAGCTCCAATGCAGAGGCTACTCAAAATTTCCTGGTAGAGCCTGCCATTGCCAGGAACCAGTTCCACCACGGCAATCAGTTCACAGGTAAGCGAGCCTCACTACAAACCAGAAAGAAGACCTGACGTTCATTCAGTAGGCGCCACACCCAACCTTTATGGTGACTTCGCTTCTCTTGACTGCACACAGCTCGACGGACAGTCGAGCCTTCCTTCCGTTTATCACGGGCACTTCAACCAGCTCAATGGGCCCTTGACTTCGGTGATGATGGACATGGACTATGGATATAACACTCCCCAATACCCGCAGTACCCGCAGTACCCGCAATACCAGTACCCTGCTGCTCTAGGCATGGGTTCTTTAAATAGTCGGCTCGTCGAGACTCCCTCTGAGTTCCCTATGGCTCCGCCAGCCGACTCTTTCTTTGGCACTGGCCCTAATCTTAGCCCCTTCAATTCCTCTCCCTCCGGCGAACAGTATCCTTATGGCTCAGAAGGCCGCGCTCATGCTGCTCCCGTTTCAACCTTCGATATCATGCCAGGCCAACAAGTTCCGGCACAGGACTTGGCCGACACTTCATCCTCCCAGGTTGATAGCATCTGGACTGCACAGGAGCGACCTGTCAGCGATGGTGCATGGACTCAGCCTCTGCCCTTTATGATGGCTGAGGATCCGTTTGCATTTGGAACCTCCATGGACAATTTCTGAACTGATATTTGCTCTGGGTCTTCAACAGGCTCCTCTTAGTTTTCTCTTTCATCTCTGTGGCATTCGTCATCCTCGACTCGTTCTTCTTCGTTCTTTGGACTTTTATCTGATTTTATCTAAACTAGATTCACGTGAATTCTATATTGTTGGAATCCACAATAGCTCATTTATTCATTCACCATTATCTTTGGTCGATTTTCACCTCCGGAACTGTTCGTTTATATCTTGTATATACTCTAGTTTTGACTCTTGTAATGAGTAAAAAAAACTACAACTAAATTTATCTCTTCTGTGACTATATCTGAAGTGATCAACTGAAATTAAGAGGGACGTCTCCGAGGTGCCTCGCGAAGTCCAAGCGCTTCGTACTTCACCTTAATAGCATTGCACTCTCGGTTTGATCTCGGCATAACCCATTGACGTCACTCCGTAGCTCGAAATAACCTCTGTCTGGCCATCCCCCAACATGAACCACTCACACGACCTTGAACGATGTCTCCAAATACCTCCAGTTTACTACGAGCACTGAATCTATCAACTGTAATGCTATGGAGATTCATTTCTCTGCTTTTTACCACAAGAGCAAATTTGTCCAACAATCCACCGCCTCAGAGTCGAAATAAATGCTACACATTATACGAATCTCAGGAAGGCACCTTGCAGCCAAGATACGATGAGTCTCATACTTATTCTTTCCGACTGCGCTCACCAAACCCACGTGTATCACACTAGCAATCCACAAAACCTCAGAGGTATCAAAAAATGAAATTGCAGCAAACACTTGGTAGATAACGCAACTAGATAAAAAACGCAACAAAAATGATCGTAAGACGAAACTATGTATCCGACTATGTACCAAAAAATGAAAGAAAATATAAACAACGAAATCAACACTCCAAAGTACGACGATGGACCGTAACCTGACGGACACCACTCCTTCCTTCCTTCCTTCCTTCCTTCCTTCCCTCCCTCTTTCGAAACACTCAAAACTTCAAAGACTCCAGAACATCAAACACCACAATAAAAGCACTATGAACACTATGAACACCCATTCGGAGAAGCCAACCTATTTCTCGGCCACGTCTGATTATACTGTTTCCAAGTCGTAATGTTCGGATTCGTATACGCATCGATATACCTATCCACCAACCGCCAATTTTATCAGTACAGACTTTCGCCACAAGGGTCACAACGCACGTATTGATATAATCCATAGTAGGATAATCATCCGGATCACAACCATAGTTGATCGCATCCTTCGGTTGATAAACCCGAATATAATCAATGCTCATGATTGCAGGGAACGTTAACGTGTTGAGATCAATTTGACCAAAGTTGTGCGAGAACCCAAGGTTGGCGATGATATACTGCGATAACCGTAATGTCAGTGGTGAGTCTAGTAGCGAGAGAGAGGGAGGGAGGGGGCAAGATGGAGGTAAAGGATAGGGGGATTAGAGAAGAGCAAACACACCATAGGTTCCTGAGGCATCGGTCTCGCAGAAATCTCCGACCTCGGATCAAGCGCAAGCGCTCCATTATAAACAGTCCACGAAGGCTGATTATCGCTAACCCACGTAATGTAGGCATTATCAAACCTATCGCAAGCACAAATCAAAGTCAATACCCAGCTCACTCCACCCCAAAACGCCAAACACAAAAAATGCGAAAACGCATAAACGTAAAAGCGCGATACGCACCCAGGTTTATACTCAAACGCATACACAGAAAAACAATCGCCAGTCAACTCGTAACATTGTTGATTGGTGTCTTGGAGTACACTAGTCGTTTGTTGATACACGCCTAGTAGTCACGGTCAGAGATGGAGTTCTCTCGGAGAATGAGAGGGGAAGGAGACTAACCTCCGACATATGAGTTGAGCTCAGCAGTATCCGGATCATAAATCTGGTAATTGCCCGTTGTGTTGAACCACTCATATTGGGCCTACACAATACTCAGCACCATCAAAACCCAAGGATTTCGAGAGTCAACTCACATTGTATGGTGCCCATTGACTNGACATTGAAACCTACACCCNACATCAACAAACCNCNCCANGAATCAAAANAGTTNNTNCAGNCTCACCTGGCCCTTAACACCTTTNATCACNGTCGCCTCAAAAATATCAATCTCAGGAGCCGANCGTCCAACATATGAACCATCACTCCTAACNGGTCCAGGATGNGACTCCCCAGGACATGTGCATGCCGCTATAGTAACANAATTNNAGAGGNCNNNNGATGGGAGAGAAGAAACNATCAGCGGGTTNACGCGNCCCTGGATCAACACAAAAACTCACACAACCGTTGACCTGGTTGATACGACTAAGTATCCAACGCGCCAAGTATACAACATNAGCTCTNTCTNCTCCTAAAGCTNCACNCAAACAAACAGACAAAAAACGTACCAGCATATCGTTGTTATACGGATCACCATTCTGCACCGCCCAAATCGGAGTCTGNGTCCCAGGATAAGTCTGATTAGGGAGTGTACCAACATCGCATTTGTCGTATGAATATGGCCACTGTGGGTAAAAGTGAGTATATGCGTCAGTTTGACGTTCAACTGAGAAAANTTGGGTTTTGATAGGAGGTACTNACTGTGCCTTCTAGTGATGCACCAAAGCCNGCGCGTCCGAGGTTTCCCATGGTCCATATGGCAGGCCAAAGTCCACTGAAACGTAGGCGTCAGTTTCGGGTAAAGCGGGATGTTGGANGTNTGATGCTCACGGAACGACGTTNGAGCCCGGGAGACGGACAGAGGCTGGTGAGAGAGCGTTAGGGCTTCAACNNGNGNGANGGATGGANTGTNGNNTGTGCTTACTTTCGATGATACCGCCAGTAAANCAGAATTTGTTCCTGGGATGATATGTTAGGTGTNANNNANAANTGAANTCGGGGAATGAAGCACCATGATTGAATCTGCAGGAGGANGNCNGGTCAGNGGATGAGGTGAAGAANGNAAAGNGNGGTTCCTCACCATNCCTGAACGGTAGTTCAAGTTNTGGTTGTCAATNGGGTCATCAATTTGATCAAGTCGGAGCTGGAGGTATCCACCCTTGGTGGTAGCTAAGCGTGTTTTCAGCACACNANGTTCTAAGCACAAGGCAGGGAACATACCTTGCATAGGATCATACCACTCCAAATCGTTCTNGACAACACCAAAGTATCATAAGCGCTNAAACNATGCTTATCTNCGGCCNTNACTNACAGTACCCCAGTAATGNAGATCCACCGCCTCCCAGTATGGGTCGTCACCNGGATANAANGTCCGACCATCNTGGTTGAACTCNTCNGAGAACACCANNGTNTANTCCTGGTTCTTGTTTNTGAAGGACGTCCTCGTATACGCTTCCTTTGGCGTATCTTTATCAATGAGACCCATATTTCCCGGCATNTCGGGAACCTGCCCCGAAGCATTGATTCCACCCAAGTTAAAACCGCCTTGAGTAGTCTGCAGCGTCCTCGTAGTGAANGATATGATAGGATAGCCTGGCAGANGAGGGGANGGATCGGCTTAGAACCCTTGGTTTGTTGACAGGCATGAGAGAAGAANACATACCGGCACTGGAATTANAANATATTAGTTACGGNACGGAGAACAGGGACGAGGAGACTCACAAGAGTGCTACAAGCCCGAGCACGAGGATCGACAGGCAGCCCAANTTTCCCAAACCACGAACCGTGAAGATTGTTCCTCCTCTATCGTTGATTCTATCTCGACGTGGGTCGGGGGTTGTGGAGGGGGTCGTCGGCTTCTTGGTCGTTCATGAGCAGCGGCATGCCCCATGATGCAGGAGAGGGGGGGAGGGAGTACTATTGCACGGTGAATGGATGTGTATGACCAGAGCAGTAGACATACTTTTTCAGAAACGGAGAGCTGCATAAATTGGTATTAGCGCCTAGATAAACGCAGGTAGATGGGAACGCACGGGAAGACCAGTTGTGCTCTCATTAGGACCAGGATTGCGCAGAGAATTTGCTCTCGAAGGTCCCGGAGACAGCAGACTGGTCGAGGACGCAGCGGCCGACGGAAATCTTCCTTCCATCACGAAGGGATATAAAACAAAAGAACGACGAAATTAAGATATCTGCAGGACAGAAAGAATATGGTACGTGTGGAAGGAGAGGACGGTAAACGAGCGGAGGGTTGAGGCGAGTGGAGATGGAAGCGAAGGGAGAGATGAGGCGGTGGGAGCGTTCCTAGCCGAGTGTCCCATCGCTACGCAGACCACAAGGAAAACTCGCCGCCGGATTTCTATTTGGCGCTCCACCAAAAAAACAACACATCATGATCCCCCCTTCCGCACGCCGACACCGCCTGTCAACCTGCCATTTCCCATCACCAGTTTCCTTCAAACTGTCTTTTAGCGTCTATTGCTGGACAGATGCGCTTGCAGCGCAGAAACTTGCTGCACGAGCGACTCGCAAAGCGCCAGGCGAACGGAGGCTGTTCCACGGTAATTTGATGGGCAATCAACCACGTCTGATCGAAATGGCCGAGCTGGTGATTAAATTCTCCGAATATTAATTGAGCACATGGTTCCCACAGAAATAATAGCAGACAATGGGAGAGTCCAGTATTTCTGGTGAGCGTGCAGTTAAGTTACTGCGCAGGGCGCGCACCACGGGCGCTGCGCGGTGTTGAAATGGGCGTAAAAGAAGTTGAAGAGCGAGATATTTAAAAGCTCATCCTTCCGAATGGTATATTTAGCTCTTTCGTCATATAACGTGGAGCCGTACCTTGTTGTCATCAGCTCATGAACTCTCTCAATGGCAACGAGCTGCTCTGAGGTCTGATATCTGACTCTGACTGAGGCCTGAGGCCTTGAGGACTGGCCAAAGCAAAGGAATTATGCCACAGGAACACAAAACTGCCTAGAGATTAAACGACTCTTGGCGGTGGCGACCAACATCCGGCCAATCCGCATCCACCGACGTTCGGTCTGTTCGGAACAAGTATATACACACAAAGGCCGACACTGTTCATCAACGAATACATACGAATACATAATACCCAGCCCACAGAAGCCTCACAATCACCATCAACAGTAAACCCCAAACTCATACCTTCTCAAACCACTCTGATACCGGAAACTCCAAATCCACATCCACCATCGCGCTACCAACACTCCACGGCTTCACCTTCGGAAACCCCTCCCCATCACCAACACTTCCATCCTCAAATCCCGGCACCACTTTCACCGCCTTCGTCCAACCTCTCATGACAGGTGTCAATGCTGCCCATTTCGGCGACCCTACTTCCTCGGCGTTCGATCCTTGAGGTAAGGGTGGTTGCATTAAACTAAACCATTTTCCTAGCACTGTCGTTGTTGTGGGTATGGAAAGTGATGAGAGGAGTGGAATGGGTGCGATTGAGGCGCTGAAGAACGGTTTGTCTGGTGTGGAAGGGTTGGAGACGGCGAATGTAGTAGTGCCGTCTGCGTTGCTTTGATAGTTGAAGTTGGCTACTTGCTCTATAGATAACTTATTTTAGCTAAAGTCAACCAGAACTCAAAGAATACCAACTGGGAATATTCCAATTCCGACGACCTATGAAACCACTCGCTCAGGCCTCAATCGAGCAAACAATAAAATGAAAGTGAGCACGCACCATTCTCAGTAGATTCCTTCGTAGACACATAAATCCTCGTAATCCGAAACGCCGTATCATTATTCTGATACTTCCAACGTCCCGGTGCATAAATCAACTCATCATCTTTCATCCATACCCCATCAACACCCTCGTACGCCACAAGCAGAGATCAACTCACAAGGACCTACAAATACCCTTCGGTCAAAACGGAGTTACTCATCACCACACAGTTACTCACCAACCGGACTTTCCGAATATGAAACAAGCTAAGTATCCGCACAAAATCAAAAATTTCAGCTCTCCTCTTCAACGGAACGTTCACAACAAAAACCAACGTGACATACCTGGATCAACCCCATCCCACCAATAAACTCTCCACCTTCAGCCATAACCTCTGCCTCATAAGGGGCCGCAAAACCCGCAGGAAAACTAGCTTTAGTATCTAACCCAGAAAGCACAAACATCCAGCTTTTAGCTTTCAATCTCCATGGTCTGCGAAGGTGTCCGGAAATGGTTTAGCGTGATTTCTGGGAGAAACCCCACTGACGGCATTACTTACGCTGGAACTTCTTTGATTTCGGACATCTTAGCGCTGGTGCTGTGAGTGTGGTGCGTTGAGAGAGTGAGCGAGGGGGTTTCAATGTTCAAGGATTCAAGTGTGCTATGTGGTTTTGAGTGGGTAAGCTACGATGAGAAGCGACGTCGCTGGACTATGTGGTGCCTTGTCACCAGCCTTCTAGCTCTGGGCTGGGCATCGTGCATCCATTCCAGGCCTGTGAAAAGGGCATAGAAGCATCGAGTGGAGGATCAATTGACAGCGATGTTTCTCATGTCAAGTTCGACGTCATTCGTTTAACAGCTGGTTTTTCTCAGCCACGATCTGGTGCGGTTGAATACTGTATACCAGACTCAGGCAACCCGGTCTGTCGCATAGCGTTTGATACGCTTTGGTGATTCATCAATCACTAGAAGCCATCCGACATTAGCAGTAGTTAGACTTTTTGTTCAATCAGTGTCGCTCACATAATGGCTCTGGAAAGATTGGGTGGAAGCCTGTATATATAGATTAATATATGAAGTGATTCCTCCCTTGAGGCGGCCCGGAGGGAAGGAGTTTGAAGGAGGGGGATCATCAAATCAAGAAGATGGAAGGTGGCCGGTGATTCTTGGCGATCATCGTGAGGGCGCTTAGCGTTTCATGAATGGCATGCTCACCCGCATCGAGCGCAATTTGGACCACGGATGGTTGATCAAATGAACCTTTGGGGAATAAAACTACGGGTTTCTCATGATGATGAATTTCAGCAACTTCCACAGTAAATTGTGCCGTTACCAGCGATGCTTTAATGTCAGAGTCCAGTGAAAGAACGATCACATCAAGTACTCTACGTGCTGCATTCTTTGAGGACGCCACACGATTACGGATACTTTGTCTGAGTGAGCCTTGAATACTTGAGTGATTTTGATCATACTTTATCTGGGGTTTATGGTCTAGGAGAGAAACTAGTCATATATATCTATCAGAGCGTTTAGCGGTTGATCGAAGCAGAGGACGAGCCAGAGACGAGATGAAGTAAAGTAAGCAGAGCAGGGCTAGGTCGAGTCCGGTAGAAAGGGACTTAGAGAAAAATGAATATCTATCTTTGATTGTTCATTGATAGCGACACTTTTTCAGGACTAAATCACTTGATCCTTCGGTAAGATAGATTGTGGGTTTGATGAACCAACAGAAATGGCAGCTCTCTGTCTTTAGATAGCAACCGCAGCGACAAACACACCATCTATCATCATCAACCTCGTCGCCAGTCGGTTACTTCGAGTTGATTTCTCTTGCAAGTCCTTAAGAAATCGTTACCGTTTACGGATAGAGAAACATACCCTAAAGACGTTGGGAAGTAGAACACGGTTCCTCGTCAGGTCCAGTACCTAGAATCCTAGATGCAAGGTACTGGTAAGTCATGATGGGCCTGTGCTGGCAATTGACTTCGAAAGCAGACGCGCGGTCTCGTGTCGAGAGGATGGCAGAGGTGTCAGTGTTCTATCATGTAGAAGATCCGAACTGGGATTTCTGATTAGGTATGGCTGAGCTTAAGTACCAAGCTGGTGAAGGCGCCGGCATGCATCCAGCTGACGCCGTGAGAATGTTTCCATTTTTGTCCTTCGCATCATTAGCCATATCACTGTTCCGGCTTCGACATGTATTCTCATCAATTGGTGCCCACCTCGCCACTCAACTACGAACTCGACAACAGCTTGCGCTTGCGGAAAAGATGGTTTCAGCGATGTCTGCTCCAAGCCATCTCTCACGCTTCTCTACGATGAGCAGTGAAATGACGAAGAGGTTCTCTGTCAGCACGACAGTCGGCTTCTGCTGAGAATACATTCCTTCATCAATCTGATGCAGCACATGCTCTGAGTTCTCATCTAATTATTTTGACATACGTGTGAGGAGGGGTAGATCAATCAAAAGCCATTAGAGCGCTTCTGGTGCTCACAGCAGAGGAATATGGACTGCGTTGGAATTTGATCAAATTCTCTCAGGAATGATCTGAAATGACATGACTAGGGCTTGGACGCTCACAGGTCCTCCTGCTATACGTTCCCCGCCCCTCTATCGATGACGGAAGAATAGTCACTGGCAAATACTTTAGAAGACGATGGAACGCTACATACATGGAGGTGCCCTCACCAAGACCCGTCATTTCAGCACCTTTCGTTCTGGAGTGTTGACTGGTGTAGCCATACCTGCATTGGTATCCGGGTTGTACTACTGTACGTTAGCCCGTCGAGTCTCGTAAAGCCTCCTCTAACCTCGAAATCCAAAAAGGCTCGCTGAAAGAGACACATGCAGATATTCAGGGCTGGGATGCCTTGCTGTACATTTATGGGATATTCTTCATTCCTGTCGTGTTTTCCATGCTGGTTGGACTCAATCTTCTCGTCTGGGTGCGGTCTCGCGTGAAGTATACCACTATCTTCGGTGAGCGGAGGACAATTTACGAATTAAAAGGCGCAGAGTTCAGTTTCTTTACTAGGATTCGACATTCAGGATCACATAGACTATCGAGATTACTTCGAGGTATTGAGTTCTCGGAGAGGGGTCACAGGCAACATGCTGACTTGGTTAAAAGATCCCCAGCCTCTTGTTTGCAACATTGTGTCTCGCCTTCTGGCTATCATTCTCTCGTATTGGATCAACAGTCGTCTCCCCAATTATATGGCCCATTGTCTGGCTCTCACTCACCGCTGTTATTTTATTGAATCCATTACCACTGCAATACCGCTCCTCAAGATATTGGCTACTTCGTTCATCTGGCAAGCTTTTTACTTCATTCACTCATCGTGTCAAGGTAGGTCTTCCTCTTCTCCATGGGGATATCTCTCCGAACTGATCAATCCCATAGTTCACTGATTTCTGGCTGGCGTAAGTCAAGATTCTTTGCACGTTTTGAATTACATTTGAAACTGAAACTACACTTTAGCGATCAGTTTTGCAGCTTAATATTCACCCTGTCAAATCTCTACACGTTCGTCTGCATTTACGTTGAAGGCTTTGAAGGCGATTGGAATCATACATGTGCGAGTCGGTCAAATGCTTGGCCGGTCGCCTTCTTACTTGCGGCACTACCTCTATTGATCCGTTTGGCTCAAAGTATCAAGCGTTACGCTGACTCTGGCATGGACACCCATTTGGTCAACGTGCGTATAGCTTTTGATCATGGCATGACGTTATTCTGACTTGATGGTGGGATAGGCTGGGGAAATATGCAACGGGTATCGTCAACTATCTCTTCTATTTTCTGTGGCGACGTCAAGGTGAGA